>WBZZ01001967.1:102500-105000 GCA_019918135.1 Paulinella micropora
AAAAGGCTGGGTAAAAGGGTAGAAGGATGTGTGAATGGAAGCAGACGCACCCTCTCTCCCCTCTCCTCCTCCTTCAAAAACGCGGGGGCGCGCAAACGTTGGCTAGGTTGCGAGCTTTCTGTGGATTGCCACTCCAAAGGCTGGGTAGAAGAGGGTTTAGAAGGGTTTACAAGAAAAGGAGCGTTTTATAATAGCATAGCAGGGTTAAGCAGAGTTTAGAAGGGCTAAGGACGTGAGACGTGTGCGTGGAAGGGCTAAGGACGTGAGACGTGTGCGTGGAAGGGCTAAGGACGTGAGACTTGTGCGTGGAAGGGCTAAGGACGTGAGACTTGTGCGTGGAAGGGTAGCAGGACGAAGATTCACACTTTCCTTTTCGCGAAGTCAAAAACGCAGGAGCGCGCAAACTTTGGCTGGGTGCGGGCTGTGTGGCTTGCCACTCCAAAGGCTGGGTAGAAAGTGGTTCGTTTTTTAACCTTAAGATTACCTGTTCCAAATTTCAACAAAAAAAAAGCTTCCCCCCGCCCCCTCGCCCGCCGCCTCGCCTAGCATTGTATTGTTGGGGAATGCCAGAGCCCCCTCCCGCCCCTTTTTTAATGGCCAGAGATATACATTTAAAAAAAAGGAAGAGTGTTTACAAGTGAAGGAGGGGTATTAGAATTTTTATAAGGCCCCCCCCCTCCCCTCCAAGTCAAAAACGCAGGGGCGCGCAGACTCTGGCTGAGGAGCAAAAGCTGGGTTGCCAACGCAAAGGCAAGGACAACAAGCAGAAACACAAAACTTCTCTTGTCCTTCGTGTGGCAAACCTCATTTTGAATGCGTATATAAAAAAAGCTAACAAAGCTGAAAATCTGCCCTATCTTGTCGCGAACCGAAAAGCTAAAAAAAATTAAAAAAAAAAAAAATCTGTGTCTCTCTCATCTCTCTTCTACATCTCTAGTAATATATATATAACATTCAGTAACACAACTTAGCAACTAGCAGCATGGTAGATCAAAAATATTAATAACAACCGCACTGTAATATATCATTTCGAATTTAATAAAAATTTAATTGCTGCAGGACAAACTTATTTCAGTAACAGAACGTGATATTGATGTAGTTAAAATTACTAATTGAAAATTAGTGATCAGGTGGTACCACTGATTCAACCTTTAAAAATTTTCGATAATTACTTCTGAAGTTGGAGTGTAATAATATAACGATCTAGATGTAGTATTATGCATACAATATATCTCTCCTGTATCTTCTCTCTCTCTCTCTCCTCTATTCTTCTTCTTCTTCTTCGCTTTTATTGAGAGAACAATTTTACAATCGTGCTCAGGGAACGTCCACGTGAAAAGTATATCTAGTCTCTCTCTCTCTCTCTCTCCTTCTCCTCTTCTTCTTCTTCTTTTCTTGGAATCTTTTTATTTTATTTAGAAAGATAATTCTACAACTATAACTCATGAAGACACTGCAAACATCTATTCTACAACATGTTGCTGGATAATATTTTTCACATGATCAAACTAAACTAAATCAAAAAAGAACTTAAGAAATATTTATTAATTAACCAGGCCCGCAGCGCTGGACTCGAAGTATATTAATAACTACGCACCAGACACTGGTCACTGGATCGATCAGCGATTTGCTTATTTTAGCATTAGTCTGCTTGAAATGAGGATCATTTATGTCTACTTATGTATAGTTTGTGTTTAAGATAATATCTCGTTCGATAGGTATCAGGGGTGCTAGTGCTAGTGTAATTATTATCGTGCATAGGTTAATTCTTTATTTTTTTTGAGTGTATATATGAGTGTGTTTCAATGCAGACTCTGTATGTATAAAGGTTATATAAGTCTAGGAGTTGTAATTTATGCAGTAACGGCGCAGTATGGGAGCGCGGGGCTATATATGATAGGTAGATAGATAGGTAGATAGATAGATGGATGGATAAATAGATAGATAGATAGATAGATAGATAGATAGATAGATAGATAGATATGTATGTATGTAGGTAGATAGATAGATAGATAGATAGATAGATAGATAGGATATGTTTAACATATGAGCGTGACATGGCATCCTTTACTACCCCCGAGCAAGAAGTATCAGCACTTCAGCCGCGCACCAACCACGGTCCGCTGTGGTTGGTGCCTGTGCCCAGTTCAAGCCGAAAGGTAGCCGAGCCCTTTTGAACTGTACAGGACAACCACTAAAACACTCCCCCAGGGTCCTGTGCCATAAGGAGATGATAATCGCCGAAGCCGAGGTTTCGGGAGTTCACGCTCGTTGTGAGTTATCTTCTACAGCATCGGCTTCATCAACCTTTTGCGTCACGGCCCCGGTCGGGAGATGGTCGCCTGTTTTAGCCCTTGCGCAGCGCGCGATCAACGGCGGACACAAAACCGTGGTTATAGGGGGTTGGTTTTAGGCCGGAGCACTGATCAGCTGGCCCTCTACATTCCCCGAGATAGATAGATAGATGGATGATAGATAGATAGATAGATAGATAGATAGA
>WBZZ01001967.1:112500-115000 GCA_019918135.1 Paulinella micropora
GGGCCCAGTAAGCAGATGGAGTTTCGAGACTGTTCGACAGTCTAGTATAAACCGACAGAGCACTGTGGGTTTTATTCCGGGCTCAACAAGCGAGAAAGGGCACCCTGAGGGAACAGGATTGTGCTTCCCGTCGCTATTTCGGCACATGACTTATAGGCGTATGGCTAGGCACACATAAGGCACCCCACCACGGGCCCAGCACACCCACACCATCCCCTAATTCTCTGTCTGTCGACAGATGGCACCCATTTCAAAAAATCAAGCCCAAGAGAGGGTCAGTGACACCTCAAGTGGCCTTGGTTCATTCCGTAGAGTAAGTGATAAGATCAACTGATGAAATATCGACTAATGTCAGAAAAAAGGAGCTTCTGATTTCGTCAACCAGGAAGTCTGTGGGAGATAGATAGATAGATAGATAGATAGATAGATAGATAGATAGATAGATAGATAGATAGATAGATAGATAGATAGATAGATAGATAGATAGATAGATAGAAAGATATATATACGTATGGCTAGATAGCAATTCACAGATATATTACCATGCATACACCATTACTGCTGTAATATTTCTGCGTGTTTTATGGCAGTCCGAAAAATAATTAGGTGATACAGCGGAAAAAGCCATTCGTCAGTCTTCCTCCCTTTCTTGCACGGCAAACACAAAGAAAATAATTGACTTTACAAGTGACCTCTGGTCATCCATACAAATCGTTAGGCCGAAGGCCATTGATTTAAGACGGTGACCCTTATTTTAATAATATTATGAAAGAAATGTTGTAATATATTAGAATAGAAACTTCTCTTCCTCTTAAGCTTCTTCTTCTTCGTTTTTATTAAGAGAACAATTTTACAATTGGACTCCTCCTTCTCCTCCTCCTCCTGCTTTCTCCTCTTCCTGCTGCTCCTTCTTCTTTCTTTCTTCTTCTTTCTTTCTTTCTTCTTTCTTCTTCTTCTTCTTCTCCTCCTCCTTCTCCTCTTCTTCTTCTTCTTCTTCTTCTTCTTCTTCTTCTTCTTCTTCTTCTTCTTCTTCTTCTTCTTCTTCTTCTTCTTCTTCTTCTTCTTCTTCTTCTTCTTCTTCTTCTTCTTCTTCTTCTTCTTCTTCTTCTTCTTCTTTTCTTTTTCGTGAGAAAAAGTGAAAGAGAGAGGAGGAAGTTGGGGCTGTGCGTGGTTGACCATATACGTTGGCTGATCCGGGGAGTTCTCCTTCAAGTAGCAGACAGGGGAGCAAACTTGTTGATCCATCGTTTTTTTTTTTTTTTTTTTTTTTTTTTTTTTCTCGAGTGTTTATATTTATAGATATTATGATGTTTGTTGATGTTTGAGTAGGTATTTCATTAGTGCTGTTTTGAATGGTTTTATTTTTGTTTCATCTGTTATATTTTTTGGGATTGATTTCCATTGATCAGCGAAGATCTTGGTGAGATATGGGTCTTTGTGATTGACAAAGAGGCTGCTTTTAGTTGAGTATCGCGTTTTGTATGAATGTATGGTATTGATTGGGGTAAAGGTGTTATTGTGGAGTGGTCTGTTGAGGTGTTTTTTAGGGTAAATGAATGGGTGATTTTCTATGCATACACGGAGTGTATATAGGTGGGTGATGTCAAGTAGTTTCAGTTGGTTTAGTATTGGTTTGGTGTGCGCGCGGTAATGTGTTTTTTCAATTATTCTGATTATTTTTTATGTATTTTTATGAGTGGTTGTATGTATTTCTTTTTGTTGTCATGCGTCCCCCAGATGGAGATGTTTTGCATGAGGTGTGGGTATATGTGTGTGTAGTATAATTGTTTCATTGTTTTTATGTTTAGATATCTTTTAGCATAAAGCAATGAGTTGATTGTGGGTTGGAGTTTACGGATTATGTTATTGATGTGTTGATCATATTTAAGGCTGTGTTGTAGTGTTATTCCCAGGAGTTTTGCATGTTTGCATTGCTCGAGGGTGTGGTTGTTTATTGTTATTGTGATATCTTGTTTTGTTTTGTGAAAAATTGTGTATGTTGTTTTTGTTGGGTTCGGTACTAGGTTATTAAAGTGGAAGTAATTTATTAATTTTGTTATTTCTATTTGTGTTTTTTGTTGTAGGTCTGTGGGAGTTTTGGATGTTATTATGAGTGTTGTGTCGTCTGCATATGTATATACTGTTCCTTGTTGTATGATATTGATTATGTCATTAATATAGAGTAGGAAAAAGGTAGTTGATAATGTGCTTCCTTGTGGTATGCCGTGTGTGATGGTGCGTTTGTAAGATTTACCATATTGTGTGTGGACCTCTTGGGTGCGGTTCGAGAAGTAGGATGCAAAGAATTGGACTGTTTCTTCGTTGAAATTAAAATTTCGCCGAAGTTTGTCCAGTAGCTTTGAATGCTCTACTGTGTCGTACGCTTTTGAGAGGTCCACATACAATGCTAGCACTAATTCTTCTTTGTCTTTATGTTTTTGTATTTGGTTTATTATTGTTTAGATTGTCATGGTTGTGTTTGAGTTAGGTCGGAATGCGT
>WBZZ01001968.1:0-15000 GCA_019918135.1 Paulinella micropora
AGTTATTGTTTACGTAAAAATTGATATCTGACTGTCGTGGCGGTGACTAATGTATAATAAGTCTTGACTAACCACCTGCGAGGAAATTACCAACCAGCATTCACTTGAATACACACACGGCTGTCAATTGAGCTCAAAATATTTCCGAGGTCAGGGAAGTTTACCCGCAAAAGACTCTGGATCGGTCAATTTCAGTTTATTCAGTACACTTGCTTGACAGACTACTGTCACTTGCAAAACAATACAAATTCTGAGCACTAACGAGAAGTGAACCTCTTCAAGTGGATAAGAGTTGTGTACCAGTGTAGCCTCCAAGTTGTTCAAGGCAGTCAGTCTGAGAACTTGAAGTTGAAAAGCGAGTAAAACTTGAAGTTGAGTGGCCAAGTTAACGGACGGAAGGCCGCCGGTCTGCCACTTTACCTGGCCAGGTGACAAGTTTGAACGCATATTTTACCTATCATTATTATTTCCTATGACTGGAACCGGAAAAAGTGGTCCAGGCCTCACGGTGGGGAAAAAGGTAGGCATGATATAGGAGAAAAAGACAATTCTTAACATTTTCAAAGTTCTACTTGAAAAAGTAAAGGGAAATAAAAATATGTTAACAGCAGTTGAAAATAAATTGATCTTTTAACAACACATGGCAGTTGAAAACGTAACAACTACAAGTTATGACAGTTGATAAATAAACAGAAAAATAAAGTAACGGAACTTAGGCTAAAAATAGAAGTGTAAACTTGAAGTAAAAACTTGAAGAAAGTTTAACATAATATTAAGATATGTAGTTGTAGAAGCTTCCCTTCAAAAATTAAATAAAGTTTTGGTCAGTCATGGAGTGATTTTAATACATGAAATCAACAGGGTAAGCGACAATAATATTTATGCTGCAAAGAACATCAAGTGTTTGAATATTAGGTTTTGCCAGATACTACAACTTCCTCAACCGACCAATCACTGAAAAAATTCAGGCCGGTCCTTCATGTTTTTGCTGGAAAATGCTCACTTTTTGCCGGTTCAGGTCGAAAAGAATATATTTAATGATGCCTATCCTTTTACTCAACCAATCCAAGCCACGTCACTAGTAACCCAATTCTCTGCTCTTATATAAATAAGGATCCAAGATGGTGGAAAATGTGGGAGACTAGCGGAGCCAAAAACAAGCAAGGCAAACACCAGCCGATTCCAGTGATCCGGCCTAACGATAATATATTCCGGTCTAAAAAGTGTAACGGTCACTTCTAGTAATATTATCGTTACCCGGTTAAGAGGGTTATTAATATTAACGGTCTCTTATTGTGTCTGGACTGACACAGGGGTATATTAAAGTAGCACATATTTACCTATCTGCGCCTACAATCCCCCATCCCCGGTTTATCCGATAACCCCCATTTATTAGGTAAGTGGTCGGAAAAATTATTTCGTGAATGGGATTTGCTTTTTTAAGGGGGGGGGGGAAGGGGGGTGGCAACCTCCAGAGAGGGTTTTGATATTAAAATGATAGGCACCGGATGATTAATATATACACATCATTGTTAGGTCATAAAAAATTAGCTCGTAAACATGGGACTGTGCAAGACTTAAATAGTTAGTAATATATGAATATTCAATCAGAAGAGAAAAACAGAGACTTGATGAATCATCCAATACCATCACAATACCATACTTACAAGAAGTGTCTACTTCTCTGCATTTGGAGCCTGACAGTGCATACAGGTGTATAGTGCAACAGAAAAAAAAAGTCGGAGTAGAGTCTACTCCGACCTTTCAACCTCTGTGGATGCACCTCTACCAGAATAATCAAAACTAAGCAAGAAAGGCTTGTTAAATATATGCGGAACAACGTCAGAAAATTCAGTGGCAGGTCCTCGAGGTGTTGCAACATGCCTTGAATCAATAAAACCAAAACTGGCAAAAACTTACAAAACTTAAAAGCTTTGAGATGAAGGTTGAAATAAACCGATTGCTGTCAGCCTGAATGTACAATACAGCTGATTGTTTCTATTTGCGAACAAATCATTTAGGAATGAGGTCCAAGAATTGTAGCCTAAGCGTTCAAAGTGAAAATTGAGGCCAACCATGATTGAGATCCTGCAAAGAAGACAAGAACTTAAGCGATGGAAAACAACAAAGGCATCCAGAGCTCTTTGTAGTTGGAGAAATGCTGCGATTGATTATCAGTAACTGAAACGATTCAGTAAGACCGAAAACGGTAAGTAGAAGATTGCGTACAAAACAGCTTGGCTGAATTGAACAGAAAAAACTAAATTGCACGTTCGCTTGGACACAATGAAACCGGACCCTGATGAGGACAACGTCACGAAAACGATTCAAATTGCTGATATAATATTATATATATGATTTGACTTGATAAATAATACAAACACGGAAGAGAACTGCGAACGTGGGTAGGAAATACCTAATAATAGTTATGATAAAGAAATGTACAAGAACAGCAAGCAAAAAAACTATGATTATTGATCTCAGCAATGATGCAAGCATGTCTTCACAAAAAAAATATCGGAGTAGACTCTACTCCTGATAACTTATCTCCAGTAAGTACAAGGGTGATTCAAATCTAACCCGGCTGAAGTCTCAACATGAATAACGAACAATCAAGAAAGTAGCAACTTTCTTTAAATAACAAAATAACTTTAATTAAAACAGAGACCTACCATGTAGTAAATTACTCGCAGCCTTATCAAAGGAAAAATGCAAGACTGTCCAAAATTATAGACAATCCAATACTACTTATTGTTTTTGGCATCATCCAACAAGTAATCATTTTCCTGACTGAGGTTAGATGAAGATGGGAGAGGTCCTGCGGGAGAATCTCCAGGTCTCTGCGGAGAAGAGGGAGCAGACCTCAACGTGCCGTTTCTGAGAGCGGCATAAGACATATCAGCGGCAGAACTAGCACCTGGGATCATAAATTTGTCCATGGAAAGTTGGGCTTGGGCTTTCTTTTTCCTAACTCCTGTGCCTGGCCCAAAATGTGACGGTGAGACTTGCGAAAAGAGATCATTCAGCTACCTTTGACCGCTTGAGCTTGATCGCTTGCTGAGCAACAGTTGCTGAGGCAGCAGGCAACTGCTGCTGCTGCTGCTGTTGCTGATCCTGCGGTTGCTGCTCCTGCTGCTGATGTGGCTGTTCTGGTATCACGCTACGTGAAGTAGGTGAGACACTTGCAGTCGACCCCCCAACAGCGCCGCCAGAACTGCTGCTGGACGCAGGAGTTTCAGAGACTTGCTCTTCACCTGCCCGAACTGTTGAAGAAGCAGAAACATTCTCACGCTGCTGCAGCGATGCTTCCGCCTCATTGATCGGAGCTGCGGCTAAAGCCTCGCCCACGGCAGATGCATCACTGCCCGCAGGAACCGAAGCAGACTGAGGATCACTAGCCAAGGGTAAAGGAAACTTAGCAGCCAACTTCTCACAAGCGGCCTCTCCCAAACCCAAAGTTTTTGCTATGTCCATCTTCTTGTCATCCCTGCATCAATCAAACCAAGAAATGTTTCAGCGAGAAGAAAACCTTTAAAGACACGGTAGAACTTACAGAGCCGAGGTGTCAGTGGAAATCTCGCTTTGAAGAGATTTGCTCTGGAGGTAAAGGGTCATCAAAGTTTGGAGCTTTTGTCGAAAGTGTGATGTAAGATCCTCGATGCGTTCTTCATCGGTTGGCCCAGTTTGCGGATGTTTCTGTACAAGACAAAACAAACAGATAAATAAGACTACAGCAACACAGTATGTGTGGGTCAAACCTGATCACCCTCCAACTCTTCCCCACCCTTGGCGAAATAATGGAAGGATTCCGCGAGTTCATCTGTTGTCCCGTATTGGTAAGGGATTTCGTTGAGTGGAAGCGGTGCTTTTCGTTGAGCTGTCGGCTTGGCAGAATCCCTGATGATCTTTCTGTGCTTGGAAATAAAATTGAAGACGCGATTAGAAAACCCAATCTTTTGTTTGACATTAAGGTCGAGAGAAAGAACAGAATAACCCTGACTCAAAGCGGCGATGGCACCAGAACCACTGCTGGAGCATAAATCCAAGACCATGTTCGTGTCGACGTTACCCCCAAGCAAATGAATCAACGCTAACACAAGCATGCATTAATAAAAAAATAGACATGATGAAAACAAAGAAATCTGATGTGAAGCAAAATAACTAATGTTGCCTTGGTTAAGCTTGACTGATTCAGAAGAAGGATTAACAACCACTTGCTTGAAGTTACCATAGCAGTCTGACTGAGGAATAGTAAACTTTGGCCCATCGTGCTGATAGACTATGACGTTGCCAAAGAACTGATGATCTGAGGGAATTGTATCTCAAGGAACGAGTCAAGTTGGTCAACAGGCGCACCAACACCACTTGGGCCAGAGGGGTGTAGATCGCGTTCGGCGAGTCGAGTATCATTGACAAAATCATCGTATTTCTCGTTGTAGGCGCAAACTACGATGGTGATACTCTAACAAACATCACAATCGGAGTGGGGTCTCCTCGAACTTTTCAAAATTTTGAAGGTACCCTATTGTACGTGTGATGCTCAAGAGAAGGCCTCCAGCGGGAGTTGACAGCATTAATGATGAAAGTGTCGTAGTATCCGGCCCTGTGGGCAGCATCTTGCACGATCCAAATCTGTTCCAGGGGAACGTGGACACAAACACAAAACTCAAGAGTACATGGCTTGTTGGTTTGGGGGTCATTCTCCGGGCAAGCGATGTCTGCAAATAAATAAATAAATTTGTAAACAAGGACTTCTTCTTATTTTTGAGTACCAACTACTTGGCGAAGGCCATGTGCGTATTCGATGTTGGTCCAGCGATCCTTGTCCCAGTCGGCCATTCCCCATCCCCAAGGCGCGTTCAGGTTGGCATAGCGGAAAACAATTTTGCACTTGCTCTGAGTACCGTTGAATTTCATCAAGTGTGAGACACAGTTGTAATACTGCGCACTTGACTCGCCTTGCAGTGGTTCAAGCACATTGTACAGAGTGTGGCTCAGAGGAAGCGAGGTAGGCGAGACAGTGAGGTTAGCATGTTCGCCATAAAAACACTGACGACCGCATTGTAGAAAGATTCATAGCGAGAACCTTCCAGTTTCACAACGTGAGGGCACAGGACCACATCGTATTGATGATCATCGCCATCGTATTCTTCGTCAGCATCTTCATCTTCCTTAGTCGGACTTTCCAGCATTTTAAGGCCACGTGCGATACGTGCTTTTCGAGATTCGCATTGTCGAAAGTGCCATTGCCGGAGAACGTTTTTGATATCAAGATCAAGCTTAGTGTACAAGGATTGCCAAAAAGCATGGTCAAGTTTAGGTTCGCCGCCCTCATCTTCCTCCTCCTCCTGGGCAGATGGTGCCTCAGAAACTTCGGCTTGGCGCTTTCGCTTGCCAAGGAGTGCTTGTTTTTTTCTTCTAACTTGACTATTTTCTTCTCGTCTGCGATAAATTTTTCCAGAAACTTGGGCTTTGTCCTGGCGAAGGTAAGCAACCACTCCTCGGTGAATTGCGGTCCCAAGACAGAACGCAGGCATTGGATAGTGTTGTCGGTTCCTTCGAAATTATGTGCGATACACGTCCGCAACGTGAGGATATCCTTCTGGGTGCTGAGCCAGGAAGCTGTTTGAGAAGGAGTCGAATTGTTGTTCATAATTTTTGAGAAACATTCCTCAAGGAGGGTGTCATGAACCCCAGTCGTGATGTTTCTGATGAAGTTTTTGGATGCGGGGTTGTCGTACTTTGAAAAGTCGACCTTGGAAAGAGCTTCGTTTAAGTCTTCGTCACTTCCAGTTCTTGCCGCCTTCTTTTGTGCATTCTTGACCGCAGGAAGACTATACATCCTTTGGTTTCGAACCTTGTTGTTAACGTTCAAGCATGATCCACAACCTTTGGGGCAGTGCAGCGCAGCGCAGTAGATCGAAGTTGTTAGTGAGAAGGTTGTACTGGGTCATGATCCTCTTCTGATCTTGGGTACGATGATCCGCTTTGGTCAACCTGGCATCCTTAATCTTTTCCTCGTCAGGCCAATGAGCATAAGTAACGACTCCCGCGTCTTGAAGCATCGACCAGCGATCAACTTGAGGCAAGATGTTGTTCCTCCCATATTCCATTACGTGAGGACTGACCAGTGACTTGCGAAAGGCATCCTTATCCTCCGTGTTATCGCAATCCATGGGAATGTACACATTGAAAAGCTCCCGAAGTTTCTGCACCTACATAAAGTAATAAAAGTTTTGATTTTAATTTTGGAAAAAACATGTCGAAATTTTGGGGGAAAATATATACCTAGGAGTAGGGTCTACTCCTACATTTCGGAAAAAATCGAAAGATTACGGTGAAAAAAATTTTTCTGGGCCGGGAAAAAAACATAATGATCGAGTAGGCCCTACTCCGACTTTTTTTCTGTGAAACGGTCAATGAGTGAAAACTACTTCGTAAAAAATCAATCAGTAAAAATTTGTTCACGAACAAAATGTCGGAGTAGAGTCCACTCCGACATTATGTGTTGACAAAAAAAAGTCGGAGTAGACCCTACTCGAGTAGACCCTACTCCGACATTATGTGTTTGAAATTGAAATGGTGTGACCTTGGAAAATACGTCGGTTTGCCAGACGTTTTCTTGAGAATCAGAGCTCATTTTCCCCACAGCCCTCGCTATCTCGTCAGACGTTAAGTGGATATACAGCTTGCTGGCGCGAAACAGCAAGTTTGGATGCCATACACCTTGTCCATAGTTCTCCAGATACATCTTCACTGCAGCAACACCATGGTTCCCACCGATAACAAGATAGTAGATGTCCTGGTGCTTGTTGCTGGGAAATTGCTGGCTGAATGTAGAAGGTGGCCACTGCATTTCGGTGTTTTGATTGACCTTGCCCTCACCATAAAGTCCGGGAGCATCAGCTTCGAACTGCTCCTTGCTGGTGAATTGCGCCAGTTCAAAGTGTTATTCCAGAAAGGGTCGATGCAATTCTCAGTCAAATTCCTCACATTTTTCTTGCCAAGTTCAGTAAGCTTCACTGGAACAAGGTATGGTTCAGGCAGGTCTGGGAAACGATTGTCAGCCAACTTGGTAGACAGAGACTGGGCGTGATCTTTGAGGAAGGGACGAATTTGCCATGGTTCAGGCGCGCGGTACATGCGGGGAATAAAAATTTCTTTCACCCCGACCAAATAGTCTTTTTTTATTTCCAAAGAGCGCTGTTCAACGTCGAGCAATAAGAAGCCTTTCTTGAGCATTTGACTTTTCAAAGCTTTTTGTTGCATGGTTTCTGAAGCCCTTTCTTGTTGTTGCCTGGTTTCATCCTTGGCTTCCTGGGATTTCAGATGTCCGATGTTAGAAAAAGTGCGTTTAGTCAGATATCGGGGATCTATCACAAGACGCATGGCCAACAATTCGCAATGGTCATGGATCAGATTTGTGGTCTCGCAAAGGACGAGAAAGTTCATGATCAAAGCGAGGAATACAACAGTGACATGAGCTTTGACAATGGGAACAGCGCAAAAGTTCGGACTACAAGGAGGTATTGAAGTCAATCAGCCCGGATGATAAAGCTAAAGCGCTCAATGAAGAAAAGGAGATCCTGGAGGAAAAGAAAAGCTCATGGAAAGGTTTGGCCAAGTTCAAGGCAAAACTGAAGGACACACTTGATGAAGGGATCGAGGCTTTTGGACCATTGGGGTCTGGATCAGTCAAGGACTTCGAGGTCAATATCGAACGGAAACCAGGGGACTACATGAAAGTGAAGTCGAGAGGGAGACTTAGCTATCATGAGGAAAAGATCGCGAAAGAGATCATTGAGGACCTACATGATCGAGATTTGATAGAGGAGAGACTGTCGGAAATCTCATCTCCTGTGACCATGGCCCCGAAACCAGATGGAACACTCAGGCTCTGTATCAACTATTTCCGGATCAACAAAATGATCATGGATATCGACACACCGGTACCGGACATCAAACAAGCTATTAATAGCTTATATGGAGCAAAGATTTATTCAACGCTTGATCTCAAGAACGGATTCTGGCAGATCCCAATATCGGAAAGAAGCCGATGGTTGACAGCTTTTTCAATCGGGATGAAGACGTACGTGTGGAAAGTGCTACCTATGGGACTTAAGATCTCACCGGGGGTATTTCAGAAGGCAATGACCACTATGCTTGGTGACAAGTATGAGGTCAAGAGTTTTACAGAAAAGTATGGCAATACGGAAGTCTATGCTTTTTGTTATATTGATGACGTGATCATATTTTCAAAGACGGAGGATGATAATGTGGAACACGTCAGAGATGTATTAAGGCAAGTCAAAGCCTTGGACTCTGAACCCGAAGAAGTGTGAGCTTGCGCAGGACTCTATTACTTATTTGGGATACCAGATTTCTCAAGGAAAATGTGCGATTTCGAACAAGAAGAGAAACGCAGTAGCTGAGATGATGCGCAAGACTAAGTCGGAGTTGCATTCATTTGTCTCATCGGCTCAGTGAATTTATTCCGAGGTTTGCAGACGAAGTTCAATGTATCCGGGAATTCCTAAAGAATGGAAATGCTGAAGGGTCATGGCCAGCTCCAGTGATAAGGACTATAGACCGGCTCAAAGAAGAGCTATCAAGGGACCCGAAGGAGGGAGGCCGGGTACTGATGTTACCGGATTGGAAGAAACCGTTTGTCCTAGACACGGATGCATCGGGCTATGCGATTGGAGGAGTCTTACAACAAATGAATGAGGTATCGGGTATACTGAGACCCGTCACGTTCATTAGTAAACAACTGTCAAAGGAAGAAAGACAGCATTAAACAAGACACCGGGAAACGCTAGCTATTGTTTGGGCCTTCAGAAGGCTAAGAGGATAACTGTGGGGAGCCAAGAACACGTTGGTGAGGACGGACCATCACAACTTGAAATGGCTCATGAGTCAGGATCAGAAGGGGCGATTGGCCAGATGGCAACACTGTCAGGAACTGGCGGAATACCACTTCACTATCGAGTATCTGAAAGGAAAGGACAATGTCAAGGCGGATACAATGTCCCGTCAAGGCAAGGACAAGATTGAACAGGAGGAAATTAAGGAAGACGAAATCTACTCAATCAGAGTCAGACTGGAGGATCCTGTTCATGATGGCACAGGCTATGCCCGATTCAGATTCACGACACCGGAGTCTGTTTTCGCGATGTCAGGATGCACTCTATCTTTGGAGGAACTGGAGAATGATCGTGACTTTGACAAGAAGAAATCCAGAGGGTTAGTGTGTTACAAGGAACAATTGGAAAACCTCAGTTCATTTTGTATCAGAGGAAGCATACGCCTTTCAAGCGGCCACTGAACCGTTACCGGATATCTGTTGTAAGGACTGTCTAGACAGTAGAATCTATGAAGTCTACGATGAGATCCTGTGGAAAGAAAGGGAGAAGGCGGACTCACTTTACGACACGCAAGGAGTCATGGATTACGAGAAATCCTGGAAGTTTCAGAGGAGTCAGCTTTTCCGGATCATGGAGGACTAGTGTATCCTCTAGAAGGGAAATCATTGGAAGACCGGGTGGAAGACTTGGGAGACCAACATCCCGACAGAGCTGCACCCGCACAAGAGGATAGGCTGGATATCAGAATTGCTTCTGTGGAGGCCTTCAAAAGACTGACAAAGTCAGATGCGGAATATAAGGAGCTCGTGGAACACATGTTCAACCAGTCAGGAAAGACTCTGACAGAAAAGATCAAGAATCAGATGAAATATCTGACGTGGAAGGATGATCTTATCTGATTTAAGGGCCCAGGAGGAGCATACGAGAAACAGGAGTACAAAGGGACAATTTGGGTTCCAAAGGATTCGAGACTGCACATTCTGGTGGCAGCTCACCATTGTCCGTTATCGAGCCATCCAGGATTTGAGAGGATGAAATGGGCGGTTATGCGCAAGTTTTGGTGGCATGGAATGACCAAACAGATCAGGAGGTTCGTGGAAGGATGTATTACTACTAAGAGTGCCACTTGGGCACGGGATCTCGAGACATGGGGGGTTAGCAAGAGAGATAACGGCTAAATTCGCTTTCCTATTAATCACAATTAAAAATGAAAACTTTTAATAGGAAGAGAGATAAAGGCTTATTTGTAAATCAAATATTTTTATAGTGCCTTGGGCACGGGATCTCGAGACATGGGGGGTAGGAAGGCTTATAAAGGCAAATTAAGCCTTCCTATTAATCACAAAGTCGAGACATTAAAAAATAAAACTTTTAATAGGAAGAGAGATAAAGGCTTATTTGTAAATCATACAATTTTTATAAGGCCACTTCGGCACACTCAATACAAGAAGACACTCGGCTTTTTGAAAAGTAGTCCAGACAGAATTCTGATTTTCTGTTTGTAGGCAACAAACAGCCAGACACCGCGGCGTCTGGGTGTTGCTGGTGATATTCACGGGAACTTATAGAGTACCACCAGCCACCTATAAATCTAATACTTCTTTTTTCTTCTTTATCCTAGCACTGCTCCGGATATTCTCAGGCTTTATATCTAAGTTTTTAACAAATTTACATTTTTCTTTTCTTTTGTTGCTTCTTTAACTTTATCAGCTAACTGCTCCTTCTCTTGTTCTTCTTCCGGTTGTTCTCTAAGACTTGTTTTTAATAATTCATCAGGTCTGACTAAATCTTCTTCACTAAGTATGACCTTAAAGCCTTTTCTTCCTTTTACCTTGTAAATACTTTTACTAAATTATTTATCACCTTTTGAAAAAATAGTCCGTTCAAGTTCCTTTCTTACTCTTGTATCCTTAGGAAAATCATTTATTAAAGGATTTCTATATATTTCTTGTGTATTCCTTTCTTTACCTTCATAAACCTTTATAGGGACAGCATTTATTCCTGTGTGAAATGTGTTCTTATAGTTTTTTACAATCTCGTGAATATAAGGCACCAATGAAAATTTTTCATTGACTTCCCAAAGCAAACTTAAGTCATTTCTTATTGCTCTAATAAATCTATCAATTATTCCCATTGCTCTGTGGTCTCACACTTGGACAGCCCTATGTTCAATATTATTTTGTCTAAAATACTCACCCACTTGTCCTTTAAATTCACCACCGCTATCAGATGTAATTCTTTCAGGTAATTCTTTTGTAAAAATTTTCTTCAATCCTTCTAAAACATAGCCAGTTGTCTTTTGTTTTATTGGTTCAATCCATTCTCGTCTGCTATATACATCAATAGCAACTAAGCCAAAATTGTTATGAGCATTGTCTGGTTTTTTGGATACTTTTTACATGTCCATTAAATCGATAAACACTTGACTTAATGGTTTAGCCTCCGGCGCGGTTATCGTATTCCATATCTTAGTTGGCTTTGATTGATTATGTATTTCAAGTGCCTCTTCAAGTTTTGCTTTCTGTTCTGTCTGCTCAGGATTTTCTTCTTGCTGTGAATTGTAGTCCATATTATATTATTAGAATTTTAAAAACATCCGCGAGACATCATCATTATTTTTTTCTTTTTTATTAGCCTTTTCAGTGATGATAAACATTAACAGATATGTTTGATTTTTTACCTCTCCCATTTTCGGGCTTTGGTTCTTCCTCACTACTCTCGCTTTCACTTTCTTCACTCTCGGGCTCTGGTTTCTTGATCTTCTTCTTTTCTCTCTTAACTCTTTTGATTTTCATCTTAGCCATCTTTTCAGCAATGATATCAGTGAAATCAACCTCATCTTCGCTCTCACTGCTTTCTTCTGGTGTATCATCTTGGTCTTTTCCATTAATGATATCGTTAGCAACACCCATTTCGGCCATGCAGTTTATCTTTTCCTCCATCTCTTCATCATCGCCTACATAAGCCTTTCTACACTTTGCCAATTTCTCTTTCGCTATTTCAACCTTATGTTGCTTTTTGCTCTTAATACTTTCCACAGCCTTACCCCAGTTCTTACGATTTGCTTCTGGAGACTGCATTTTAGAATTACGCTTCGTTGCACTCTCGCTTATTCTAAAATATTCTATACTAAGATTATTATATTTTAGTATTTTTAAAATTAAATATTTATTTTATATATCAATGTCAAACTTCAAGTCGCTCTTAGGCTTGTCTGAAATCGCCACAGACAGCCTATCAATCGCAAACTTAGACTTAACTAACACTAACATAGTGGGCTTAAATACAGACAGAGTGCCAGAAGATGCCGAACCCGTAAATCTTTATTATACTGACGGCCGATTTGATACATGACTGGCTACCAAAAGCACGGGGGACATTAAAGAAGGAAGCAGATTATACTATACAGAGCAACGAGTGATGGACAATGTCGAAGTCAAAGCCTCTACTCAACACCGCTCTACTACAAGTAATCCGCACCAAACCAGTTTATACAATTTGATAGACACAAACATATCCGGGCGGCACCATTGGTCGGTCAATACTTAACATATAATGATGTAGATGGTAAATGGAGGAATACTACCATCGGTTCAATTGATACACTTTCAGATGTAGTCATAACCGCACCAATAGCCACTAATAGTTATCTCACATATAATTCAATAAACTGGGTAGTTAAATAAAACATTTCCGATAAATGTGGATGAGTTCGGCAACATTAATATGGGTGGGTATTTGAATATAACAGGAGTAATTTACTAAATACCAAAGATGTTGATGAATGGATATTTGAGCATAATGATAATAATAATAAAGTTTCAGCAGGTGGACGTATAGATAGCCACAGCGATGTTACAATAACAGGCCTCCCAGCAGATAATCAATTACTCATTTATAGCACGGGGCAATGGAGAAACACTACATCACCCTTTCTGAGATTAGACGGCACTGCCAGTATGACGGGAGGACTAAACATGAATAGCCAAAACATTACAAATATTAGTCAATTAAATGGTAGGGCTGTCACAACTTGGTTATCAGAGCACGACTCCAACAACGCGAAAGTGTCGGCAAGTGGAAGTATTGATACACATAGTGATGTGATTATAACAACAGCAACAGATAATCAATTACTTATTTATAGCACAGGACAATGGCGAAATGCGGCATCGCCCTTTCTTAGATTAGACGGCACCGTCAGTATGACAGGAGCATTAAATATGGGCGGTTATGCTATTTCAGGGGCTTCTACATAGAATGGAATTAATCTCACCACTCTTGCAGTTGATGGTTCGGTGGTTAAACTAACAGGAGACCAAACCATAGCAGGAACTAAAACATTCAGCAACATAATAAATGCTAGCGCGGGCATTGATATGAAAAACTAAAGCATAACAAATGTTAATCTTGTTGATGGTGTGGATGTTTCTGTTCTTGATACGTCTGTGGTTAAATTAACAGGAGACCAAACCTTTGCAGGCAATAAAAAATTTACATCAATTTTAGAAGTAAGTGGTTCATCAAATCCTGCTTCTTTTGACGGCATCGGCATCGCCTTTGATACAAAAATAGGAATGATTGCTGCACAGAAAATACAGCGACTTGGTATGCGATACAAATAACTGGTTCGTATGTAGAGTTATATTCAGGTAATACTTCAATTATAACTGCAACTGGAACAACATTAAGTTTGAACAACAACAGAATAACAAAGTTAGCCACACCATCAGCAACAACGGACGGAGCAAACAAAAGTTATGTGGATACATTAGACATACAAAATGCAAAACTAAGAACAGACCAAACCATAACAGGAAGTAAAACATTTAATGGGGCGAGCACTACGATAAAATATCTAACTTTAACACAAACAGCCGATTTTAATAATCAAGTTATCATTAATGGTGGAAATATAACATATAATGGGGCGAGGATATTAAACCAAAATGGAGGAGATATATTCTTTTCACAGACATCAGGTGATTATCAATATTTCTTATTTACTCTAAATACTGCTACAAGTGGAACCGCGAACCAAAGAGGTTATGTATTCACGAATGTAGCATTTGATGTAAAAGGAGCAGGTCTTTATATTTCAAAACTTTTGGATGATAAAAGTGCTTCATCTGACATTGTCCGTTTTAACAATGCGGGCGGTATGCGGTTTTATGGTGCTTTGGATATGAACTCAAACAACATAACAAGTGCTGGAACAATTACTTCAACCGCAGGCATAACTACAACCGCATTAACGGCGAGCGGATTATTAACAGCAGATGGCGGTTGCAAGTTATCTATTCAAAATAAAGTAGATGGAGGAAATGGACAGGGTATATTCTGTGGGATACAGACAACGCAGGATGGGGGATTTATATGGCTCAGCCGGGGACAGGTAAAAGTCTATCTGGAGGGTCCGCGGTTGCAGGCAACGATATTTCTGGCTTTGCTATAAGATTTAGGTCTGGTTTTGCTTCGGCAGATGGTTTTGTGTGGGAAAATTCTAATGAGCAATTGTTAATGTCATTAAATGGGGCAAACGGGACTTTATGGACAAAAGGATTGATAACGGCAAGTGCGGGAATTACATATTCTGGGTTGCTAACGACCACAACTAATAATGGAGCGAAAATAGGAATTCAAGGACAAACAGACGGGACGAATGCGAGAGGAATATTTGTATGGGATACTGCTGATCCAAACTGGGGGATTTATATGTCTCAGTCTGGAGCAAATAAAGCGATAATGGAGGAGCAGCACCAGCAGGAGGAGTAGGCGGAGGATTAACTTCCTATGCTTTTAGATTTAGGGTGAATAATTCTTCAACGAGTGGGTTCATATGGGCGAATAGTTCAAATACTGCTTTAATGTCTTTGAAAGCAAGCGATGGACAATTATGGGTATTGTCTAATCCAATTTAATATTCAGACAGGAGAAAAAAAGAAGATATAAAGGAATGCTTAGGCTTAGATTTTGTTAATAAGTTAAATCCAGTCTGCTATCGTATGATTGATGATTAAAAAAAATGTAGGACTGGCTTAATAGCAAAAGAATTAGAGGACATACTAACATAAATGAATATGCTAGATTTTGGCGGTTTTATAAAAGAAACAATTATGGTTCCGTGTCCAAAGCA
>WBZZ01001968.1:20000-40000 GCA_019918135.1 Paulinella micropora
TAACATAACATAACATAACATACACATAACGTACTACTATAGGTATTACTATAGCACAGTTATCTTTTTATATAAAATAAGGCTATTTTCATATAAATTCCTCTTACTATTAATTTCAATAAAAATATACATAATTTCATCCAAATTCAATACAAGCATTCTTAATCAATAAATAGTCCATATTTGAATTTCTCTCAAACTCTAAAAAAAAGATAACTCATCTATCTTTTGCCAAATCAACACAAAGAGACATCAAAACCCGTCTATTAGTTTTTACTGCTGTGCCAGACTTAGTTATCTTTTTTGGAAAAAATGAAAGTCCTCTCCTATTGCGAGTTTGATTAATTTCCATTTAAATATAATAAAAAATATATTATATATAAATGGGTAGAAAACCAACATATACTGCGGAGGAGGCAAGGGTAAAACACGCTGAACGTATGAGAGAGTATCAAAGAAGAAATAAAGAGAAAGCACTTATGAGAGCAAAAGAATATTATCAAAAAAAACAAGGCAGACATACTGAGAAAATCAAAAGAGAAAAGAGAAAAAACCAAGGCTGACCTTATTAGACTCCAGAATATCGTCGGGGAAAATTGAGACCTGAAAAAAAAATTGAATTTCATATTAAAGATAAGATAATATTTTATATATATAAATTTTTTTATATATAAAATAAAAATATTTTTTGGAAAAAACATATTCCAATAAATATATGGCGAACACCATCGACTATGGCGGACACACATGGAACTTGGACAAGTTGGCGGAAGCAAAAATAACATATCAGATAAGGCAAAACAAGTTATATGTTAAAAAGCCGAACGGAACTAGGTTTTATGACATAACAACGACAAGGGGAGCACTATCGGACCCTGAAAGGTTTTATTCTGAACCTGAGCGAAAACAAAGGGAACGAAAATATGTTGAGCCACAAGTAATAGAGTTCAATGGATATAAACCAATAAGAAAAGGCACTGAACAAAATCTGCCTGTGGGTCAATCTGTATATACAATTAAGTTAAGTAAATCAATGACGCAAAAAGTGAAAAAGTTTCCATTAGAGGGCATCATCGGTATGATTGGATCTATAATTGAAGACTTTAAAACACTTTACAAAGACAATGACTTAATAAAAATACGTATTAGTGCTATTCCTTCAACTTGGAATGTACAAAACCAAAAATTAATAAAAGTAAAAGATTTCAATTTAGAAGATATACTGACTAGATTAGAATCTATACTGCAATCAAACGACGAAAACTATATGGACGAAGAAGGAGCAACAATGGAACTTATTGATTTCAATTTTGTGGGTGTAAGGATGCCAGAAGGAGGAGCAAGATTGAAAGCAATAACAGAAACAGACATGTATAAAAAGAAAAGTGTAATACGAATAAACAATAATGACAACATATGTTTGGCAAGGGCAATAGTTGTAGCAAAGGCTAAGATAGAAAAGCATCCAAAATATTCACAAATTAAGGACGGACGCAGAATTCAAGATGAACTAGCAAACAAACTGCACGAGGAGGCTGGTATCATGAAAGATTTGTGCGGGCTTTCTGAAATTAGTGAGTTTGCTGAGCACATCGACTACAACATTGTTATTGTTGAATATCCAAACAAAATTGTTTATAAGACAGAGATGAAGGACAAAAAGAACATATACATACTAAAAACAATGAACCATTACGACACCATAACAAGTATGAAAGCATTCTTATCAAAGCAAAACTTCTGCGAGAAGCGTATTAAGGGATACGAACATAATCACGCATGTGAATTCAAATGTAATATATGTCAAACCGAAGGATGTAAAGGATATGACAATATTTCTAAATGGAAAACGTGCAATGAGTGTAATAGAAAGTTTCCGAATGATGAATGTTTCAATAATCATAAACAAAATAAGTTATGCGACACAAAGAAAAAATGTATCACTTGTGCTAAGACTTACAAAGGAGAACATAAATGCGGATATGAAAAATGTAGGAACTGCAAAGAACTACAACCTCTATCGCACCAATGTGAGTTAAAGAAAAAAGTGATACATGAACCATCAACCAAATATGTATTCTTTGATTTTGAAGCAAATCAAGAGACAGGAACGCATATTATCAATCATTCTGAAAGTCGATATTTCGATGGAAGGGGACCCGCCCCTTTCCAAACCCTTGACGAACAAGGTGGGGGTGAAACCCCATCCGACAGCATACCAATCATACATAAAAACATTGAACAATTCTGTGAGTGGGCGTTGGGTGTAAAACATAAGGGTTATACATTCATAGCACATAATGCACGGGGATATGATTGTCAATTTGTATTGAAATGGTTGATTGAAAAAGGCATAACTCCATTTGTGATATATGAAGGCGGTAAAATAATGATGATGTCTATTGGTAATGGGAAAGAACAGATTAGATTTATAGATAGTTTATCATGTCTAACTATGCCTCTATCTGACTTTCCTGAAACGTTTGGACTTACTGAATTGAAGAAAGGATACTTTCCTCACTTCTTTAACAAAACAGACAATCAAACATACATAGGCAAAATGCCAGACATGGACGATTACGGATATAACTCATTCTCAAAGAATAAAAGAGATGATTTCCTGAAATGGTATGAAGAGCAAAAAATCAAAGTATTTGATTTCAATAAAGAAATGATTGAATATTGTCATAGTGATGTAGATATACTAAGAGGGTGTATTGAGTTTAGGAAGCAATTTATGGAGTTTGGTATTGATCCATTTCAATACACAACAATCGCCTCTACGTGTATGGCACTATTCAAAGCAAACTACATGCCTGAGGACAGCATAGCAGTCATTCCAACAAACAGAACAGACAAAGCAAAAACAAGTCGTATGTGTGTGGAATGGTTAGCATACAGAGAAAAAAAGGACAATGCCAAAATTCAACATGGTCTAAATGGTAAAGAAAAAATACTAAACTTACCCAAAGGTGTGAAAGCCTACTTAGACGGATATGACGAAAAGACAAAAACTGCATATGAGTTCCATGGTTGTTATTGGCATGGGTGTCCTGAGTGTTTCAATGGAAATGAACTAAACAGAGAAAGGTCTGTGAATAAAACATTTGGACAACTATACAAAGAAACTAAACTACGCGAAACTTTAATCAAGCAACATCCGGAAGTTAGTCAATTAATAACAATATGGGGGTGTCAATGGAACAGGATACGAACAAAGGAAGAATTCAAAGGAGCAATAGAAGAGACATTAATTGAGCAAGAAGCAATCAATCCACGACATGCTATGTTTGGTGGAAGGACAAATGCTCTATCTCTATACTGGAAATCTATGAGTGAATATCAGTATGCCAAGTATATAGATGTGTGCTCTCTCTATCCGACGTTATGTACTATGACCCCTATCCTGTGAAACACCACAAAGCAATAAGAGGAAAAGAGGCATATGATATGTTGAATAATAAAACAGCATTTGTCATAGCAAAAATAAAAATACTACCACCTAGAGGACTAATTCACCCAGTCCTTCCATGTCAAGATAGAGGAAAGATGATGTATTATCTATGTAATAAATGTGGCAAGGAAGGATTACAGGACAAATGTCAGCACTCTGACGAGGACAGAATACTGACAGGCACATGGGCGACACCACTTATTTACAAAGCAATCCAAAAAGGCTACAGACTTATTAAAACTTATGAATTATGGCATTGGAATGAACAGACAACTGAACTATTCAAAGAATATATTAAGACCTTTCTAAGAGTGAAACAGGAATCAAGTGGATATCCATCAAATGTAATAACAGAAGAAGACAAAGACAATTACATTAAGGACTATGAAGAAAAGATGAAAATTAAATTAGACAAAAGCAAGATTGAAAAGAATGAAGGAAGAAGGGCAGTAGCGAAACTATGTCTTTACTCACTATGGGGAAGATTTGGACAACAAAACAACAAGACACAAACAAAAATCATAAGGAGTGAAGCCGAACGATTCAAAATACTAAATGACAAGAAGATAAATGAAGTATATATCAATATGATAAACAAAGAATGCCTAGAACTTTCATACAACCTACATCCTGAAAAAGTATCTGACCCCTACAATACAAATATCTGTGTAGCACTATTTACAACAGCACATGCGCAAATGAGATTGTATGATATGATGGACAGATTAGGTAATAGAGTGTTATACCACGACACAGACAGCGTAATTTATTCTGTAGATGAGAAAGAAGGACAGACAACAATACCGACTGGTGATTTATTGGGACAATGGACAGACGAATTGATAGATAAAAAGACAAAGATAAGCAGAAAGATAACAACATTTATTGGAGCAGGACCTAAATCATACGGCTACATACTAAATGATGGAACAACCAAAATGAAATTAAAAGGATTTTCAATGAATTATGAGACTTGTAAAAAATTGAACTTGGTTAATAAGTTTAGTATTATAAGCAATGGATTGAAAGTACAAGACACTGAACTATCTAAAAAGGCATACGAAGAATTAGAAGACCTACTAGAAACAAAAGGAGAAAAGTGTATAGCAAAGAATGTAGCAGAGGCTGGAAATGTAATCATACACACCAACAGCAAAATAACAAGAAACAAAAAGACAAAAACAATTACGTCAGAGCATTTACAAAAGATATTTTCATTTACTTACACTAAAAGAGTAATTCAACATCTAAAAGAAAACCAGATCACGACATTACCATACGGATACTAATGATATTTTATTCACGAATCTTTTTCCAAAAGAAGGTTCATAAAACATCGAATGACATTAAAGCAAAAAAAAAAAAAAAACGATGTTTTGTGATGGCAACGCCAGAACAAAATATCAGAAAAAAGGAATTTACAAAAAAAAAGAGAAAAAAAAGCAAAGGCATAATAAAGAATAAGCAGTGAGAGTTGAACCGCCGACAATGACGGACAACACCACCAACATATTAATTACACCACCCATTACGACAACAGACAACAAACAAATTTTTTGTGTAGTGCTTGCTTCGGTTTCGTTTTTTTCCTTGCGCAATGTTATCACATGGTTTTTTTGCGCAAAGTGATCTGAGAACCAAAGAATTCTTGGATCCCCGAGCACTTTTCTGTCTCGCAGTTCTTCTTGAAGAGATGAGCAACTTTGTTGATGATGAAGCCAAAGAGGATAATGAAATTTCTAGCGAAAGTGAGTTTGAAATAGAAAGAGAAGAAAATAATTGGATTGATTATTATTCTGACAAGATAAATAAGACAACAAAAAAGGACAAAATATTTTTGGAAACTAAGAAAAAAAACTTGTCCAAAAAAATAAGATTATTGAAACAAGAACTTTGCGATGTTGAATCAAGACTGGAAGCAGTTTATGAGAGAGATGAGGAACTAAAACAAGACAAAAGACGAATGGAAGAGGAGAGAAAAGTTAAGAGGCAGAGAATTAGAAAGGAAAAAGAGACCAAAAAAGAAATAGCATTTTTTGAAAGATGGTTAGAAAAAAATAAATTTCCAATGTCCCGTGTAGAGGAAAATTACGCAAGAAATTTGATTGGTGGCGGAAAAACATTTGAGGAAGTTATTGTCAAGTATAAATTGTATATTGAAGGAGTAAGGTAGGGTTGTGTGATCTGTGCTGTCTGCCTACCTGCCCACTTCTCATCAATGAACATGACACACATTTGACAACAACATAAAAGCACACTTATTACTAGGCTACAAAAAAAATTATTTTATTTACGAAATTATTTTATTTACGAAAACAAAAAAAAACGGCTTCAAGGCACTGCCCACACATGTTTTTTGTGCTTTTTGGTGTGGGGCAGGTACAATGCCGCCAAAGAAGAAGTCTCCTTCCAAACCGACTGCTGAGGAACATACTGAGGAGACAACTGAGGTTGTTGCCGATGTTGTTGCTGAGGTTCCTGCTGAAGTTCCTGCCGAGGTTCCAACCACCCCTGACGCCAAGCATCCGTCTCACGAAGACCCTGTGGCTCAGGCTGAGGTTGAGCGTAAAGCAAAAAATGTGAGTCCTTTCGATAAGGTGGGTGGAGCAAAGGTGAAGGAGGATGAAGCTGTAAAGTATTGGGATGAGAAAAAAGTTTTGGTCAAGATTGCCAACAAGTACGACGAGCCTGACAAAGTGTTTGAGTATAATGTTCCGGATTGCAAAGAAGGAGTTTTGATGGCGAGCCCTGGGAAAGAAGATACTTATCACGTGGCACTCGGAGACGACGGGGTGATAAGGGTTTTCAAATCATGGTCGGCATTAAAGGGCTACTATATTCACGAGAAGCGTCCGTTCTACACTAAGGCTGCTAAATATCATTCCAATATTTCCTTACCTAATCGCAAAAAGAAGTGAGACTACAAGTCCATTATTTCTTTTTTCTTCCTTAATCTGGAAGAAGTTTTAATGTTGGCGGAGTCTATCTCCTCTCTTTTTAAGTAAATGCCTTGTTTGCTTTTCTTTAGTTAGTTGTTTCAGTTCTTTATTAATATCTTTCTCTTCCGGATCGTCGGTAGCGTCAGTCTTTAATAAATGTCTAGGTGGTACAACATCATCATTTGTTAATACAATCCGGTATCCCTTACGGGCTTTGACGGTGTAGATTTGCTTGCTCCATGTCTTTCCTCCCTTTTCTAGAATGTGTTTCTTGTTCAACTTTCTAACTCTGTCTCCTTCTTTGAAACTAAATAAATATTTATCAACATATCTATGTTGTTGGCTTATATCATTTCCTTTAAACACATCAATCGGTGAGGCCTTAATTGCTGAATGTTCTTTCTTGTTATAATAATAAACAACATCTTCAATGTAACTTATCCAATCAAAATTACGATTAAAAGCCCATAATATGTGTAATCTTTCTCTAAGTGTAAATATATCAACAATACCTAACGAATTATGATCACCTACTTCAACCATAAATTGTTCAATTCCATTATTTTTCATCCACTCACCAACTGCACCTTTAAACTCACCGCCATTGTCTGATATGTATGCTTTTGGCTTCGGTAATTTCTTGAGTGCTTCTAAAACAGTGGTCGAAAATTTATTCTTTATTGGTATCGCATAAGCATAGCGACTATGGATATCAATCCAAATAAGGGCAAAATTATAGTTTTTATTTTTTGTAGCGACCTTACTCATGTCCATTAAATCAATATTGACCATATCCAATACTTTGTCCGCCCATATTGTCGTTCCTCTAGTCCTCGGTTTAGTCTGACGAAATAATTCTTGTGCGGTGTTCGCAAGTTGAATATTATTATTTTCACTCATGATATTTTAGAGCTTTAGAAAAATCTTTTCTGCTTCTTTACTTTTTTCTTTATTCTTTGGTGTATTGTTATATATATTAACTGATATTTTTTCGCTTCGTTTTTTACCACCTCGCTGTTTTACGCCAGTTGTTTCATAATCTTCGCTTTCTTCACTCTCACTTTCTTCTTCTTCGCTGTCATTCTCTTGCTTCTTTGGTTGTGGTGCTTTCTTTGAGGTTTTCTTCTTGGGCTTTTTAGCATTCTTTTTTATCTTTCTAAGCATGTGATTTGCAATAACCTCAGACATATCAATTTCGCTATCGCTTTCGCTTGATTCATCTTCAATCTCAGGATTTTTAAGTATCTCTTTCGCAACACTAACTTCAGCATCAGTCTCAATAAGTTCTTCCACCGATGCTTCTTTTAATTCTCCTTTTTTACGAAGCCTTTCACGGGCCCATTCGTCCTTTCGCCGTTCAGCATTTTCTCTATTTGCTTGAACTGCTTTCTTCCAGTTTTCTTTTGAAGCCTCTTTTGACGGCATTGATTACCGATGAATGATATTACACGAGATAGTTATATTTTTTGTTAGTATAATTTAACAAAAATAAAATTAAATATTTAATAAATATATATAATATGTCGCAATATAAATCCTTACTAGGCCTTAATGAGTTGGCTGTTGATAGTCTGAATATACTTAACCTTGACCTTATCAACACAAACATAGTCGGTCTGAATAGAGTGCCAGAAGATGCAGACCCAATAAATCTTTATTACACTGACGGCCGATTCGATACACGTCTCGCTTTAAGAACAACATCAGACCTAAAAGAAGGACTTAATTATTATGGGACCGATAACCGCTTTGATGGTCGGTTCGCTTTAAAATCAACAACTGACCTAAAAGAAGGACTTAATTATTATTGGACTGATAACCGCTTTGACACACGTCTCGCTTTAAAATCAACAGCCGACATCAAAGAAGGAAGCAGTTTATACTACACAGAGCAACGAGTTAGGGATAATGATGAAGTCAAAGCCTCAACTCAACACCGCTCTAATACTTCCAATCCGCACCAAACAAGTTTATATAATTTGATAGACACAAACATATTTGCACAAGCGAGCGGTCAATACTTAACTTACAACGATGTAGAAGGCAAATGGAAGAATACAGCCCTTGGTTCAATTGATACACTTTCAGATGTGGTTATAACCGCGCCAATAGCAATGAATAGTTATCTAACATATAATTCAATAAACTGGGTAAATAAAACATTTCCGATAAATGTTGATGAAACAGGCAATATTAGTATGGGAAGGAAGAATATAACAGGAGTTAATTTACTAAATACCAAAGATGTTGATGAATGGATATTTGAGCATCAAGATAATAATGATAAAGTGTCAGCAACTGGAAGTATAGATAGCCACAGCGATGTTACAATAACAGGCTTCCCAGCAGATAATCAACTGATTATGAAAAGCACAGGACAATGGAGAAACACCACACCACCCTTTCTTAGATTAGACGGCACAGCCAGTATGACGGGAGGACTAAATATGGGAGGTTTTGCTATTTCAGGGGCTTCTACATATAATGGAATTAATCTCGCAAATCTCGCAGTTGATGGTTCGGTGGTCAAACTAACAGGAGACCAAACCATAGGAGGATTTAAAACATTTAGCACTATAATAAATGCGAGCGCGGGTATTGATATGAAAAGCCAAAGCATAACAAACGTTAATCTTGTTGATGGTGTTGATGTTTCCGTTCTTGATACTTCGGTGGTTAAACTAACAGGAGACCAAACCATAGCAGGGAATAAAAAAATTTACATCAACTTTAGAAGTAAGTGGTTCATCCAATCCTGCTTCTTTTGACGGCATTTGCATAGCCTTTGATACAAAAATAGGAATGATAGCAGCACAGAAAACAGCAACAGCGACTTGGTATCCGATACAAATAACGGGTTCGTATGTAGAGTTATATTCGGGTACTACTTTAATTATAACCGCAACTGGCACTACACTCAATTTGAATAACAACAAAATAACAAACTTAGCCACACCATCAGCAACAACGGACGGAGCAAACAAAAGTTATGTGGATACATTAGAAGGGCAAAATGTGAAACTAACTGGAAACCAAACCATAGCAGGAATTAAGACATATAGCAGTGGTGTTGAAATTACTGGAAATTCAATAAATTCAACAACAAAGGGTACATTCATCGTTTTCAATTCTACCAGTAATATCGGGTCAATTGCTAGTTTGGATATGAAAACTGCAACATATTACAACTTTGAAATTTCTGCGAAAAAAATAAGTTTTATTATTGACGGGACGATTGTTTCGTGGTTTAATGCTACTGGCTTAGATTGTAATAGTAGTCGGATTGTTAATCTAGGAGCACCACAAAATGCGAATGAAGCGGCAAATAGGCAATATCTGGATGACAATTGTGTGAAACTAACAACAGACCAAACCATAACAGGAAGTAAAACATTTAATGGGGCGAGCACTACGATAAAATATCTAACTTTAACGAACAACGCAGATTTTAATAATCAAACTATCATTAATGGTGGAAATATAACATATAATGGGGCGAGGATATTAAACCAAAATGGAGGAGATATATTCTTTTCACAGACATCAGGAGATTACCAATATTTCTTATTTACTCTAAATACTGCTACAAGTGGAACCGCGAACCAAAGGGGTTATGTATTTACGAATGTAGCATTTGATGCAAAAGGGGCGGGACTTTATATTTCAAAACTTTTGGATAATAAAAGTGCTTCGTCTGACATTGTCCGTTTTAACAATGCGGGCGGTATGCGGTTTTATGGAGCCTTAGATATGAACTCAAACAACATAACAAATGGCGGAAAAATAACGGGAACAACAATTACTTCAACCGCTGGCATGACTACAACTACATTAACGGCGAGCGGATTATTAACAGCAGATGGCGGTTGTAAGTTATCTATTCAAAATAAAGTAGATGGAGGAAATGGGCAGGGTATATTTCTGTGGGATACAGACAACGCAGGATGGGGGATTTATATGGCTCAGCCAGGGGCAGGTAAAAGTCTATCTGGAGGGTCTGCGGTTGCAGGCAACGATATTTCTGGCTTTGCTATAAGATTTAGGTCTGGTTTTGCTTCGGCGGATGGCTTTGTGTGGGAAAATTCTTATGAGCAATTGTTAATGTCATTGAATGGGGCAAACGGGACTTTATGGACAAAAGGATTGATAACGGCAAATGCGGGGATTACATATTCTGGGTTGCTAACGACCACAACTACTAATGGAGCGAAAATAGGAATTCAAGGACAAACAGACGGAACGAATGCGAGAGGAATATTTATTTGGGATACTGGTGATTCAGCATGGGGAATTTATATGTCTCAGTCTGGAGCAAATAAATCATTAAGTGGAGGAACAGCACCAGCAGGAGGAGTAGGCGGAGGATTAACTTCTTATGCTATTAGATTTAGAGTGAATAATTCTTCAACGAGTGGGTTCATATGGGCAAATAGTTCAAATACTGCTTTAATGTCATTAAGAGCGAGCGATGGGCAATTATGGGTATTGGCTAGTCCTATCGTATATTCGGACAGGAGAAAAAAAAGAAGATATAAAGGAATGCTTAGGCATAGATTTTATTAATAAGTTAAATCCCGTTTGCTATCGTATGATTGACGACAACAAGAAATGTAGGACTGGCTTAATAGCACAGGAATTAGAGGACATACTAACAGAAATGGATATGCTAGATTTTGGTGGTTTTATAAAAGAAACAATTATGGTTCCGTGTCCAAAGCAAAGAAAAGAATGCGAATTGAAAGGTGAAAGTATTAATCCAGAAGATGTTAAATGTGTTGATAGTGGCGATGTCAGTTATGGCATAGGTTATTCGAAGTTTATCGCACAACTAATTAAAGCGGTTCAACAATTATCAGAAAAGGTAGTTAATTTAGAAAAAGAAAATAAAAATCTTATGAATATACTACAAGACCAAGCAAATCAATTGGCAGAAATCAGAGTGGCCGTTCTTGATAATGTCAAACAATAATACAACTAGACTTCACAGACCACCACCTATTATGGATATGGATGGCGAACTAACTCCCGAATTAAAGTCTCGTGTTCTTGAAGTAGAACTAAAGACTGAGGAAAAAAAAGTAGAGGACGAATTGGAAGATAACTGGCATTGTTGTTGTATAAAAAACAGACCAACCGACAGCCGACTTATTAAATACTTATTTCAAATGGGTATCATTATAGCCATTATAACCCTTTGTATCGTGAGGCTATCTGACCCGAATGTCAGTTGTGAAACTGGAAACATTTATGTCGGGCTTATAAGTTTATTAATAGGGATTGTGCTTCCTAGCCCTTCTTCATCCAAAAAGTAAATTAAATACCAAACACTGATAAACCAAGCATATTGTCATAATGAATTTCAGATTTTACATGTTTCTGAATGCTATCTTTTCTAACACTTCTTCCACATTCACATTGAATTATTGCTGAATTTCGCAACCTATTTTTTTCAAGAAGACTTTCCTTATTTTTTTCATAATATTCATTTCGCTTTTCTGTTATGTATTCTTTATTTTCATCTCTCCAGATTTTGTTTATGTGCTTAAAATAATCTTTCTTTTCTTCACGATATTCATTTTTTGTTCGTCCAGCAATATTTGTATTGACACATTTTTCTTTTTTTCTAATCCATTCTCCTTCTTGCTTTCTTAGTTGATTTACATTATCACACGGATAATCTTCAAGTAATTCAATGTAAGCACCTTCATATTGTAATATTTCAAAACTACTTATGTTATTGAATTTTCCGTCTTTATATTGTCTATAGTTTTTTCTATGAGCACCAAATCGTTCAGCCAATGTCTTTGTAGTTGATCCAATATAAATTTTATCAGTTTGGTGCGACCTAATCGTATAAAATTTTCCTTTCTTACAATCTCCAACTCGTGGCATATTGTTTGTTATTCTTTGTTATTATTATATATCATTATGTTTAAATAGAATTACATTCATATAAATGTATTTTATACCAAGAACTATCGCTGGCACAGATTAAAGGAATGGCTTCATCAAAACTAACACACCAATCACTCATAGGCTTATACACACATTTAAATTTATTTTCTGTTCCTTGCTTTATACAATAAGCACAACTCTCATTCTTTTTTTCGCTTACCCGTGAGTAAAAGTCGCAGGCAGTCCGACCTAACACAGACCACATAAACAAGAATATTAAAATCATTTTTTTATATTATACAAAATATATGATGACGGAGTTCAAATACCAAAAGATTATTTTTCTGAGCAATGATTTTGCTGGAGGAAGCAAACATTTAATAAAAATATCCAAATGTCATTCACACCCACCAAAATGAATGTAAAATTTATCCACTATATGAACGACCAGACAGAGACAAAAACCAGAATTCTTTACATGGATAGAATTGGAATTATTGGAACATTTGCGGACAGCACCACAGCAAACATTTCACATCTCGGTTATAATTTGGGTGTCGTTGGATGGACAGACGGACAATATACATTTAAAGTCCTTGAAACTGACAGCGGAAATATCGATACAGGAAATTTAGCGGGAGGAATTGTTGTGTGTTTGGAATTCTTAGGATTATATTTATTTCAGACTTCGTCTTCAACAAACATCGAAAACTGATTTAATTTAAACGATAAAGAAAAATTGATGTTTTAGAATAAGTGAGAGTGCGACAGCGCGAAACGCAATTCTAAAATATCATGCTTAAGATTAACAATGTCAAGGTGAAGCCAGTAAAACAAGAGGGGGATGGAAACAAAAAAGCAAAAGGTTATAAATTATTTAATGAGCCGTATGCCAACATATTTCTACTCGCCCGTAAGAAGAGCGGGAAAACGACAGCACTCTTTGAAATACTGAAACGGACTACAGACAGAAAAACCCGTATTGTCATTATTGCTTCAACAATTCACAAGGACTACATTTATAAAGCAATGGTAAAGCACTTTAAGAACAGAGGCAACCCGATGGCAATATATACCTTTCTTAAATCAGATGGTGTTAATGTCATTGATTATGAGTTAGACAAACTGAACAGACATGACGAGCAACACGAAGGAGAAGTAAAACAGGACAAAGAAGAAATAGAGAAACCACAATTTTTATACTTTGGAAAAGAAGAAAAAAAGAAACAGAGCGCCGCGGAGGCGAGAGGCTCCAACGGAGCTGGAGGTTCGTCTTTCAGACAGAACCCAAGTAAGTATATTTCTCCAGAGTTTGTTTTTGTTTTGGACGATTTAGGGAGCGGATTAAGAGACAAGTCCGTAAGTGATTTGTTAAAAAAGAACAGACACTATAAAAGTAAGGTTATTATGTCAAGCCAGTATTTAAACGACCTTAGACCAGAAGCAATTAAGCAGTTAGATTATTTGTTAATCTTTCCGGGTCAGTCTCAGGACAAAATGGAACTCGTGTATAAACACTTAGACTTATCTTTTGACTTTGATTACTTTCTTCAAAAGTATCACGAAGCAACAAAGGAGAGATTTAATTTTCTTTATGTCTCAAGTGTTGATGATGAGTTGAGAAAAAACTTTAATTTAGCCTATCGCATGCGATAGGCAATTGTCCCGTAAGGTGACAAATTTTCGTCTTAAGTAAAATAAAAAATTTGTAATTAATTATTTTTTTATATATTATATGGTAGTGAAAACAACTCGTGTTGAAGTCATTCCAACAATCGGCAAACGAACAATTAACTCAAGCACAATGGCTGGAGGCAAAAAGAAGACTGGTCGTAAGAAGAAGCAAGGAGGCAAGGGACAGGCTGGCGGTAAAATCAACTGGCAAAAAGTTGGGAAAACGGCCTTTGCTGTTGATAAATTTCTTCGCAATAATAAGTTAATCTCTAGGACTGCGGGAGCATTAAGTAGCGTCGGGGTACCTTACGCTGGTAGTGTTAGTGCTGCAGCATCAAAACTAGGATATGGTAGGCAGAGCGGACGTGGGGCTTTGAAGTTTTAATGAAGATATTTTGTTCTGACTTCGTCATCATACTATCGCTTCGCGATAGTTCGCCCTTCGGGCAGAACAAACATCGACGACCATTATTTTTTCTTAAAATAAAAAATCGATGTTTTAGAATAAGCGATAATGCGAAGCATGAAGCGCAATTCTAAAATATCAAGGGCAAAAGTCCGTCCACCGCGGGTTTATAGGAATAAGAGCGGAAAGCCTTACATTATCCAGAAGGGTAAAAAATATTATCTTAATTTCGGTCAAAAGACAAATTATGTGAGCACACTTCAAATTGTTAAACTTTTTATGAAATACTTAAGCAGACCAAAAGCAAAGAAAAAAGCAAAGAAGGAAGACTTAAGAAAAGTTCAAAGCCTGTCGGAGATTGAGCAGAATACGAGAACAGCCATTAATGACCACTTAGACAAACTCAGAAAGGAAAAGTATGAGGGTATTGAGGATATAGAGAAAAAAGAAAAGAAAGCAAGGGAGGATTTAGAAGAGGAGAAGAAGAGGCAAGAGCGTCGCGTAGACGCAGATACTAAGGAAAGGCGTGATGAGTTGGCAAGGATACACCGCAATGAACTATCCGATTTCAAGGAACGATAAGAACAAAAAGACAGAGAACTAAGAAGGGAGCAAAAACTCATAGAAGATGTAAAATATGAAGAAGACAGAAAAAATAGGATACAAGCATTACCACAGCCACCACAATATCAATATATTATGCCACCACAGCAGGGACAACCACAAGCACCACCATTAGGAGCACCACCACAAGCACCGCCATTACCTAATTTAGGAGATGAAGCACCATTGAAAACGAAAGAGCAATATGAGGAAGAAAAAAAGCAAAAGCAGAAAGATATTGAAACACTGAAATTAGCAGGATATACAGATAAGTTCATAAAAAAGATGAGTCGTAAAGACTTACAAAAAGCCAGTCAAGATATTCAGACGGTTATAGCCACAGCTACATCTTTAGAGGAACAGAAAAAGTTAGCAGAAGAATATAAAGAAAAACTTGAAAAGGAAGAAAAGAAAGCAGAAGAAAAGGGTAAGCATTTTGAAAATTTACAAATTAATCAATTTTTAATCTCTGCATTTTCAAAAACTTATCACCCAAACATTACTATAAAAGAGTTAGCACAGGCTTTAAAAAAGAGACTAGATAGTGATGGACATAAAAAATTAAATTACAAAGACACTTCAAAGTGGATAATTAACCTGATTAAAAGGTTTAATATTGATGTTTGAAATGAAAAGGAAAACGTAAAAAGAAAAGTAGCGGATTATGCTAGATATGAAGAGTATATGGGTATTAATGAACAAAAAGGGAATGGAGCGAAGACATTAGAAGACTTAATTGATAAAGTATTTTCAATAAAAATAATGAAAAAATCTATCCCGCAATGATTGGAAGCACACAATGAATAAAAAGGACTTTGTAAAAACTCTAACTAGCAAAATGACTATAGACCCCAATGTGGATAAACAAGTTTCAAATGATTTGAGCATTGACGAGGGGATGCCCCAACCGCTACCCCCGAGCGTCGCGGAGCCACAGCAACCAGAGCCAGAGCCACAGCAACCAGAGCCAGAGCCACAGCAAGAGGAGCCAGCCACAGCAAGAGGAGCCAGCCACAGCAAGAGGAGCCACAGCAACAGGGTGAGGGGCGGGGACTAAGGAATAATGAAATAGACGACATAATGAAAAAACATGGATGGTATCTCGGAGCAATAGCCAGTGATGAAATCTACAAGTTGAAGCCTGGAAGCAGAAAACGATACGGATTTATTATGAATTTGGATAATCACAAACAAGCGGGGTCTCATTGGATTGCTATATGGGTAAGTCTGGATAAAGACAGAAGTGTTGAAGTGTATGACCCATTAGCACTTTACGAGCCGACAGAAGACTTTAAGCAACAAATAAAACAACTAATCGACCGAAGCCACCCCGATAGTTATTAATTAATGAAGGTTAATCAAGTAAAGGAGCAGAGTGATACGAGCGACACATGCGGATGGTTTGCTATGAGGTTTTTAATGGAGCGAGCGAAAGGTATTAAATTTAAATTCGCCAGCGGTTATACAGATTTAAAAGAAGACGAAGCAGAAAAGTTAAAATCACAGAATGATTATGGATTTGACACCTTTTTGTAAAAGATATTTTCTAATATATAGATTTTTGAGGTTGTAGGTGGTTTTTATAAAAAGCACCTACGATGGATTACAAAGGAGGCAGGTCGAGCGGTATATACTACATAAATAGTAAAAATAGGATAACGGGGACAGACAGCGACTTTACACACGAAGTCAATATGAAGGGGCTAGACAATCCCACACATTGTAAAATTCTTCATATTTATGTGCCGAAATCGTATTACTCTGTGGCTTCACCATATAATACTTTTACATTATCCGAAGACGGATATGAGGCTTTAATTACAATACCTGAGGGAAACTACACAATGAACAACTTAAAAAATAAACTGGCCGAGGTACTGACGACAGAAAGTCCGAATGATTATACTTATGTAGTCTCAAGCAACAATACAAACACGGAAGCGGAGGATGGCAAATTAACATTCAGTGTTTCAAATAACGGAGGTATTCAACCGCGGTTTATATTTGATGGTGATACCCGTATTCACGAGGTTATGGGTTTTGATAGAAATTCAACATATTTCTTTGCCAATGATTTTATTAAATCGCCAAATGTAATTATTCTAACTGGTGAAAAAACTCTGTATCTTCAATCGGATTTGGTGAATGAAGGTGATAATCATGTGCTTCAAGAAATATACACAGCCAACGAAATTCCTTTGGTTCTGTTATCTATGATGGAAGCGGGTCTGAGTATGGTAAAACATTGTCCGCTAATTCAAACAACGTATTCAGGTTTTACTTGACAGACGAAAACGACCAAGCAATTAATCTTAATGGTTTGGGAATCGTTATGACTTTATTGGTTTATCGTGAAACTAATTATTTTAGTTTATTTAATTCATTTTTTAATCTTTTGAAAAAGAGATAAATATCAATTAATTTTAGAATTATTTATTTTTTCTATAAATATATTCTGGTGAAGTAGTTAATTACACTACTTCAAAAACAAAACAAAAAAATGCATGTCCAATACGGAGGAGAACTAGTCAATCAGACTAAGGAACTGCTCACGGGTAAGTATGAATTGAACAAACTTACTGCCCGTGAAGGGTCGGCTGATGTTGTTCTCACCACTGCGGGAGGAAATGAAAGCACCTTTGAAATCCCTACTCGTCCTTTGAACCTTGCGAGGTCGGTGTTGCGATTTACTTACACCCCTACCGCATCTGCTGGTTATAATCGTATGTTTATGGATTGCTTGCCTATGATACAAAGAATTGAACTGCGAAGCCGAAGCGGTCAATATTTGTGTAATCTTCAACACGTGGGCAATTACACTAAGATGATTTGGAAGCATGAAATTAAATATGAAAAATTTATGGCACTTGAAAACCACGGGGCTGGTGTATCTAGCGGGGCTATGCTTCAAAAGTGTAATGCTGGAAAAGTTGAGATAGGAAGTGTAGCGGAAAGAAAAGCAATTACTGATGCAGCCAATACTGCTGGAGTGGTTGCTGCAGTTCAAGGATACTACAAAGTGCAACTTGTTAATGCCCGCCGTCATAATGATACCGCTCTCGCCGATAGCACTGCTGGAAATTAAAGCCTTGTTAATGTTCCTTTTGAGGAGGCTAAGTATTTTGAAGGTGGCGGTAATGGAACGAATACCCCTGTCATTAAAGTTAAACTTCCGTTGGGTATAATTTTTGGAACTATTTTTGAACTAGATAAGACTATCGGTTTTAATGAAATTTTGGATTTGCGAATTGTCTGGGAGGGTACTAACCGCTCTACTTTCTATGGAACTGATGCAAGCAGTATTTGTACTGGTGCTGCACAGGTGGCTGTTGGTGCTACTATTGCAAACTTGAATCTGTTTCTTGCCGTAGAGACTGACCCAAATGTTGTCCTTGGTGTACAGCAGAAGATTGCGGGAGAAGGTTTCCCGTTTAAGATTGAATACCCTATCTCTTGGAAACAGACACTGCAAACAGGACAGCAAAATTTGTCATAAAGATGAACCGCTCACAGGGTGAAAGAATTAGAAGAATTTATACATCCTCATTCCAGAATGATGAAAATAAAAATACCGCTTTTGACAACGATAACAGAGCGGATGCAAAGATTATTTCATATTATACAACTCTGGATGGCTCTCGTCTTCAACAATTTGACATTGACACCTCTGAGAATGAGGACTATATGATTTTGAAGGATAAGTTGAAGGGAAGTGCCATCCTAAACAGCGATGTCTATCATTACAACTGGTTTCATGTGGATACTTGGGACAATAACCGCCCGCTGTGCGATAAGGATACCGACGGGTATGAGGTGAGTGGTCTGAGCCTTGACACTGAGAGGCGATATGAGTTCGTTTCAACTACTGCTGGAAACAATCTTAACCATTACACTTATGCTATTCTTCAACGAAGTGTGCTTGTGAAGGGAATTGAAATTCTAATGTCTTAAACCTGCAAGATAGTAATTAATTTTTGATAGTTAATTTATTTTTTTGATAATATAGGAACAATGTCCCACCAAAGAAATTTGGTCGCACAAAATCCCGACGGAAAGTTTGTGAATGTAAAAGTCGGGCATGATGGTTATCTTGAGACTAATGTTGAAAAAACAGCATTTGGTGAATTAGCAACATCACAATACACGCCGATTATACAAGAAACATTTATGTATAATATAAATACATCTAAGTGGAACACAAGCACTACTAATGCTACATTAGAGCAAAAGAGTGCTATGGCATATCTAACAACACAGGCTGTTGGAGGTTCAAGATTATTCATTGAAACAAAAAAGAAAATTAAATATCGTGCTGGTATGGGTGTATGTGTCAGATTTACTGCTTTGTGGAATACAAATGAAGCAGGCGGATATTCATCTTATGTAGGTATTGGTGATTCCTTCTTGACGGATGGATTTTTCTTCTAAAGAGAAAATGGTGTAATAAAAACATACCAATTAAACAACTCCACTGTCATTACCGAGGTTAAATAAAGTCAAGGGAATGTAGATAAAGCAGATGGAACCGATTGCTTACCAGCAATTGATTTCAGTAAGGGTAATGTATTTCAGATTAAATATCAATGCTTAGGTTTTGGTCAGATATCATTTTATATTGAAAATCCGAACACGGGGCTATTTCAACTAGTCCATGCTATACGATATGCTAACAGCAAAACTGCTCCTTCTCTTAATAATACTACTTTACAATTCTTGGCTTCTATAGCAGTTGGTGCTAATCCGCAAATCCAAAATCTTAGAATTGCTAGTGTTGGATGCTTTATTGAAGGAACTGAAATCATAAGATGTATTCCATTTATTTATGAAAGAACAGCAAATACAACGAATGTAGCAACTCATGCTTTTACTATGAGAAATAATACTAATATTATTGGAAACATTATTGCTAATTATAGTATAGTGTATCCTAGACGGCTAAATATCTTAAATACAGATGGTAAATCTGGTGTAATCATTAAAGTAATAAAAAATGCTACCCTTACTGGTGCTGTCTATGCTGAAAACAATA
>WBZZ01001968.1:52500-55000 GCA_019918135.1 Paulinella micropora
TTCGTGTGCAGAAACCCACACTTCATGGACCAGGACGGCATGGCTCGCGTATGTATCTCTGTATGCATGCATGCATGCATGCATGTATGTATGCATGTATGTATGTATGTATGTATGTGTGTGTATGTATGCATGTATTTACATATATACATACATACATACATACATACATACATACCTACATACATACATACATACATGCATACACACACATACATACATACATACATACATACATACATACATACAATACATAAATACATACATACATACATACATACATACACATACACACACATACACACATACACACATACATACATGCATGCATACATGCGCCGTGTGTTGTGTGTTGTAGCATGCGTGTGGTGGGCTGTTGTTGGGTTCCACACTCACCGCCGGGCTGCTTGGTAGCACAGATGGGAAGACTTCCTTGTCCTTAAGTCAGCCACGATTTCAAACGCTTCGTTTTCAGCCAGTTGTGCTCTTTGCGGTTTGTGCAGTGGCTCATTTGAAAGCTGTCATCAAGGGCTTTCTAATGAGCCATGACACAGGTTGTGGGTGCAAGTGTTGGCTGAGATCGAAACTTGAAACCATGGTTCATTGTACTTAAGAACTCATATATTTACTGGAATATTTGAAATTGTACAGATAGATAGATAGATAGATAGATAGATAGATAGATAGATAGATAGATAGATAGATAGATAGCTCGATGTGCTAGCTAGCGAGCTAGCCAGCTAGCTATAGCTGGTGATCTCATCTCATCTACGGCGCAGCTGCTATGTTCGAGCGTAGGCCTCTTGTTCGTTCCGGGCAGTGTGCGCGTTTTCTCCGCCTTCGTCTTCTGCCTGTCTCTCTTCCACTTGCTGGGTACACCTTCGCCTCCCCCGCATTTCTGTGTGTGCGTGTGTGTGTGTCTGTGTGTGAGTGTGTGTGTGTGTTTTCCTTCTTTCGTCTTCTGCCTCTCCCTCTTCCACCTGCTTGGTACACCCTCCTCCTGCTTGTCTGTGGCCTGTGTGTGTGTGTTCCTCCCGTTGTCTTCTGCCTCTCTCTCTCTCTCTCTCTCTCTCTCTCTCCCATCGTTAAATTTCTCCCCCCCCCCCCCCCCCCAAACACACACACACTCACACACTCACCACCACCACCACTACCACACACACACACCTTCACCCCCTCCTTCCTCTACGTGTCACTGTCTGTTTTCCTCTCGCTGATCGCAATCAGCAAGGAACGGCTGGGTTGTTGTGTTGTGTACACTGCAGAGTGTTTCCTGACCGTGTTGTTGTTGTTGTTCTTCTTCTTGTTGTTGTTCTTGTTGTTCTTGTTGTTCTTGTTGTTCTTGTTCTTGTTCTTGTTCTTGTTCTTGTTCTTTTCTTGTTGTCGTCGTTGTTGTTGTTGTTGTTGTTGTTGTTGTTGTCGTTGTTGTTATGTGTATTGCAGAATATTTCCTGACGGCCATGTTCCGGCCTAGAGAACTCAGCTTCAACTGTAACACACCAAGCTATCTATCTATCTATCTATCTATCTATCTATCTATCTATCTATCTATCTATCTATCTATCTATCTATCTATCTATCTATCTTTCTATCTATCTAAAGAAGAAGAAGAAGAAGAAGATGAAGAAGAAGAAGAAGAAGATGAAGAAGAAGAAGAAGAAGGAAGAAGGAAGAAGGAAGAAGAAAGAAGGAAGAAGAAAGGAGGAAGGAGGAGGAGGAGGAAGGAGGAGGAAGGAGGAGGAAGGAGGAGGAAGGAGCAGGAAGGAGCAGGAAGGAGCAGGAATGAGGAGGAACGAGGAGGAGGAACGAGGAGGTGGAACGAGGAGGAGGAACAAGGAGGAGGAACAAGGAGGAGGAACAAGGAGGAGGAACAAGGAGGAGGAACAAGGAGGAGGAACAAGGAGCAGGAACAAGGAGGAGGAAGAGGGAGGGAGGAAGAGGAGGAAGAGGAAGAAGAAGAGGAAGAAGAAAGAAGAAGAAGGAAGAAGAAGAAGGAAGAAGAGAGAACAGGAAGAAGAGGAAGAAGAGGAAGAAGAGGAAGAAGAGGAAGAGGAGGAGAAAGAGGAGGAAGAGGAGGAAGAGGAAGAGGAGCAGGAGGAGGAGGAGCAGGGGGAGAAGAAGGAGCAGGGGGAAAAGAAGGAGCAGGGGGGGCAGAAGGAGCAGGGGGGGCAGAAGGAGCAGAAGGAGCAGAAGGAGCAGAAGGAGCAGAAGTAGCAGAAGGAGAAGAAGGAGCAAAAGGAGAAGAAGGAGCAGAGGAAGCAGAAGGAGCAGAAGGAGCAGAAGGAGCAGAAGGAGGAGAAGGAGCAGAAGAGGATATGGAGGAGAAGGATGAGAAGGAGGAGAAGGAGGAGCAGGGGGAGCAGGGGGAGAAGAAGGAGCAGGGGGAGCAGAAGGAGCAGAAGGAGCAGAAGGAGCAGAAGGAGAAGAAGGAGCAGAAGAAGCAGAAGGAGCAGAAGGAGCAGAAGGAGCAGAAGAAGGAGAAGGAGCAGAAGAAGCAGAA
>WBZZ01001968.1:65000-75192 GCA_019918135.1 Paulinella micropora
GCACACACTGACGACTGTCAAGTCAGACGCGAAACTACCCAACTTTGACTCATCGTTCTCGATCAATGTTTAAGATACGATAATATTTAAGGTACGATAATACGATAATTCCGCCATGAATGATGAATCATGTGAGCCACATGAAGCTTCCGTCAGCATCCTCACCAGTGGTCATACACCACCGCGATACGATCACGTCTACTATTCGTATAGTAATTGTATTAATTTTCACTGCTCCCCTGCGCGCCGTGCGGGCGCTGATGTACACATACAAGTGATCCACTCATAGCATAGATAATTATTTTAAGTTTACTATTTAGTTAATAAAACGATTTCAACTGGAATTCTTTTTCCACTCCAGGGGAGCTGAGAGGAAAACTTTTTTTCCCACAACCACTTTTGCAACCAAATACCGGTAAAAATTTTCATCCTGAGTTGAAGAAATCAACGGGCGGCTTGCTGTTCATGATTGAATTTTAGATAACCCACACCGTGATGGTAAATTAGCATTGGTGCAACCAATGCCACCCCAGACAGGAGGCTCTCTCTCTAACAAACGGGGCGTGGCTACCGTAAATCTCTCTCTACTAACAAACCGTTGCTACCGTAAATACCGGTTATGCTCAGGCGACGCCTCATCATACTAGTCACGGTAGGATGATATTAACTTAGTAAGTTAATTAGGTGATGGGATTAATACAACCGCTATGTACGTTAATTAGTATTCAATGAATACTAGTTCATAATATGGAAAAAGTGGTAATTAACCTGTGACTTCAAGTGACTGGCAATACTGCCTAGTGTGTCACGAGTCACTGTGGCATTGGTGGCACCAATTATCAGACTGAGCACCTTAACGCACAACCAAAACCTTTACAGTTGATAATTCACTCTTTTTGACCGGTTCATTAGATTCTGATTCTCCTCTGGCGGCACGACTTTTCGACCGTTCACTAATTAGTTTTCGATTCAGAGTCTGTTCAGAAATGATCTCAAATGATCAAGCCTGTCAAAGTCCTTTTTAGAAAAGATCAACTATTGCCTTTTTCCCACTCAGTGTCAATTACCTTTTCCCACGATTTATTTCCCGTGAAACACGCACGTTGAGATAAATTTGCGGCATATGTAGTTAGCATGTAAATAAATGCAGTGAAATCGGGGCGCAAATCTGCGTTTAAACTAAAATAGATGTGTTCAAACTGTTTTCAAAAATTAATTATACATGTCTTGAACTATTCCCCACTATAAAAAAACAATGACATGTCACTTCTTGACTGCACATCTTTGTGGTCAAATACAACACGTTCTGATTGAGGAAGTTTTTTGAAAAAAACCACTATGAGCGATGTTAATTAAAGTCGCTGAAAATTACTGTGGGGAATAGATTGGATTTTTTTCTTTTATATTGTATATTTGAAATGTTATAAAACCTTATGGTTCAGAACTAGATCGCAGCCCCTTTTTGACATGAAAAATGCATGTTGTTCAAGCCGGCCCTCACTTTTTTATACGGCAGTGACCCGATTTTAGCGGTGTTGATTTTTGGAAGAGGTAGTGAAATTTCCCATGTCAAAAATGGTGTCTGTGCACTCGTTTTCGTTGTTGATTTTTGTAGCTCCTTGTATCTTTGGTGGTCTTCGCTTTGATAGTTCAATAGGATACTAGTTCAAGAACACTTGTATAAATTTTTTCAATAAAATTCCTCTTCTGTACGACAAACTTACTTGGTGTATGGTGGTATTTTTTTACAATGAAAAAATGGAAAGTTATGTTTTGTGATTAGAAATCAGTTTGTATAGGACTATAGAATGTCTAAATCTGTTTGTATACTTAATACACTTAAATTCACAAAGCTTGTCCTTGGTAATTTGAATACACAATGAGATTTCACACAGCGATTTTTCGATGGTATTGACCAAAACATCATTTTGAAAATCGATGAGAGCTGAGCGCATCGCTCCTTTCAATTTTATTGTTGAAAATGATGTTTTTGTTTATTGTGATGCTATTCCAAGCCTCACATGTGCACAGACCTCCTGAAATGATTTGAAGAGTGAAAGGAAAACTTGAAGAATGTTTTGGACTGTCTTTTTAAGACTACGTGGCGTTCCCAGTCATTTTCTCCTAGCCTTCCTAAATCAGTTTGGTTTTTCCGACCGAGTTCACCATTCGACACTATCCGTTTTATGACTGTTAACTAGAAACAAAAAGACACTATCCGTTTGAGAACTGGAGACCTCACAATCTACTATTCACCCTCGATCGTAAGTTGTCTCCAAGCCAGGTGTAACGAGTTCGAAATTACGTAAATAAACGAAGTGACCTCTCTACTATTTACTGGTATTTCACCTGCTCTCACAGAGTCAGGACTCAATGCAGCCATAATGTTCCTAATAAGAGTTCGTTGTATGAGCCTACTTGAAGAGTTGTATACAAACTCACAATTCGAATTTTCCTTCCAAGTGGAAACTACACACACAGTTTGGTGTGTTCTGTCAACAGATCGATTTAGAAAGACACTCTTTTTCAAGAGTGGCGATACATCCTGAGGGATCCACACATAGGTGTCCTTCTCTACACACATCTTGTTATCAAACTCTTCTTTAGTGAGGTCATAGTGGTCTTGCACCCACTGTTGTTCCTCCACTGTGACCTCCTCTCCATCACTATGAATCAAGTCTATCATTTTTCGTCCTCCTCCTCCCGTGTAGGCAGGTGGTAAGTGATTACCATATGCTCCTCCTCCTCCCGTCTCTTCTTGTTCAAATCCTCCTTCAGCTTCGTCTCCTCCATATCTTCCTTCATCATCCCAGCACTCTTCTACTCCTCCTCCTACTCCTTCATCTCCTCCTCCTCCTTCATTCAATCCTCCTCCTCCTCCTTCATTCAATCCTCTTCCTCCTCCTCCTCCTCCTTCTTCTTCTTCTTCTCTTCTTTAATCTGCCTCCGAGAATTCACTCACTTCGGCGGTCTCTGTCGACATGATGTCGTAGTAGTGATCAACAGGAGGACAGTGTCAGCTCCTATGTTTGGTTTTTGTTCGTTTGTGTTCTGTTCCTCCTTCAGTCGATTGACTAGTGAAGAGAGAAACTAATAGAGAGGGTAGGATAAGATTCCCTGTCCTCTATGAAACACTGTTTGTATGATTGTTTTTGTTTGAGAAAAATAGTCTTTGAGACTTTCTCCGATTTCTTGTTCTTCTTACTCAGATTACTTTCTCCTCCTTTTCTATATTGCATCTAGTATGAGGCACTTGGGCCTACACACAGATAGTAATAGAGAAGCTAGAAAAGCTCTCCTTGAGAAACTTGATAGACAGTCGGTCGGATAGGTTCTCAGACCTACCTTTAGAAAACTATCAGAGAGTTGCAAAAATACTCTGACGTATGTGTGAGATAATGCAGATAAATGCACAAACTAGAAGGGTAGAGTGTTGTGCTCCTGTCCCTATGCTTGTTTGTGTTCTGTGTGTGTTCCTTCACTCTTCTGTCCACCTTCTCCTTCTTGGTCTCTGTGTGAGAACAGCAAGAACGACAGAGAGTTTGTATCTGATGTCTCCTTGTGAGCACACAGATATGGATTGGGCTAGAGTGTACGAGACTCCCACCTGCTTGAGACAAATCAAATTATTTGTTTTGTGAAAGAGTTATGAGGGAGCTGTGTTGGAGTATTTGTTTTCGTCTGACGTCCCCGTGTGAGACAGGTCAGTGAAAATTCACTCTGTTGCCTGTGTGGCAAAGCAGAAAGAAATCACCCTAGTGATGTGGACTCAAAATGTAATGCCCCCAACGATAGCTCGAAAAAAAGTCTGTAATACAACCAAACACAGTCCTCAAGAATGAGAATGATGTCTCGTTGTATTAGCTCAGTGAAGCCAAAAAGGAAAACGGTAACAGACCAGGAATAAAATGGCATCAGGTCCAATCCGGATAAATAATACTGAAAAACAAGCTGGTGCACCTGTCACCAGGAAAAGGTACTTTTTACCGGCTATCCGGGGGGTGATGCCTACATATCTTTCTGATCTAAAACGACAAAAGCAGGTGGGGAAATTATTATGATAAGGTGGGAATTATTGAAGTGAAAACCTTGGTAGTAAGCTTAAACAATATCTTTAATACTAGCGCTATTAATAGGTACTTCATAAGCTTAATACATCAAGACGAAGGCTGTGAGCATCGACCCTGGCACATGCATGGAATTCTCATGATAATTTTCGCAACGACTTAAAATGGTAACACAAAACTATACAATCTTGGAAACGAGAAGAAATGAATAGCATACTCAATGTAATTACGACATTCAATCTTTGTCTCCATCCTTATCTCCATCATCCTTTTCCCTGGATGCGCTACGTTTAGCTGGGGACTTGGAGCGAGACTTTGACTTAGACTTTGATTTTGACTTGGACTTTGACTTGTCTTTAGATTTGGATCGCTTATCCTGGCCGCCGGAAGCGGAGCGCGAGCGGGAGCGGGATCTGCACCACACACGCAAAAGAAATACGGGATCTACACCACACAAAGTAAAAAAAAAAAAAAAAAAAAATCAAAGAAAAGCGCGCTCTCTCTCTCTCTGCAGCTCCGTCTCTCTTGTCTCCGCTCCGTCTCTCTCTCTCTACACATATATATATATCGCTCTCTCTCTCTCTCTCACACACAAGATCAGGTTGTCTCGTGCTGATGACTCAAAAGTTCCCAACGAAGGAGACTGGAAGGCCGCCCGCCAGTCCGCCCGACCATTAGCAAATAATGGCAGGACTCACGACTGACATGGGAACCGATCTAAGGAATAGCGCGATTGACCCCACCCAACAGAACCCAGAGACGCTCGACATCGGAAAGAGAGAAAACCCCTCACTTCCGCACAAGCGTTCCTGAGATGTTGAATGAGCTTACTATACCAGGGTGTCTGGACCATGTCACGAGAAAGGAAAGTCAGAATGACTTGCGTAACATGGTACTTTGGCCCCGGAGAACCAACAGGATACACAACACAATATTGGCAAGACATCAAGCAACCAAACTGCACAACACTTGTGAGTGACACGACAAGGCAGCCAATGACCGGGAGCGCTTTTTGCGGGAGCCGCGGTCCCGGCTGCGGCTGCGGCGGCGGCCTCTGCTGGCGCTGCGGGAGCCGCTACAACCCACAACAGAGTCAGTGATATGACAGGAAGCTGTAATGTGCAGATGCACTCACAACACGAGGCAGTCCAAAAATCTCACGAGGACAGAACATGAAATGAAAGTAAGGAAAGCTGTACTATTATCTAGATTTACACACAACAGGGAGTGCACAAAATCCCAGAGGGCAGTAACTGGAATGAGTGTACGCTCTAGATGCAGACGCAAGACGAGGAGACCTGCGCTTGCGGCGGCTTCCTTTTCCCTTGGAGCGCGAGCGAGAACGCGAACCGCTCCTCCGCTTCGGCATGCGCCTTGGAGATTTACGACAGTCACGCGCCTGACATGGCAACAATTTCATAGTAAAGCATAATGTTGAATAATGTTATGTTATGGTATGTTATGTTCATGTAATGTTATGTGAAGTGGAGTGGAGAACACACCTGGTGTCCGAACTCGCCGCAGGTGTAGCATTCGCCTCTGTTGCGCTCAAATTGGCAGTCCACAGCGTAATGACCATACCTGGTAACATAAGCAAACAAGACTGTAAATCGCAAGCGAGAGAGAGAGAGAGAGAGAGAGAGAGAGAGAGAGAGAGAGAGAGAGAGAGAGTAAGAGAGAGAGAGAGAGAGAGAAAGATATGCATGCATGTTTTGCATATATATATATGTATATATATATATATATTTACATTATTATTACTATTATTATTATTATTATTAGGGAGTACATAGGCCATCGGTCCTTTCCATGGGCTGATTGGTATAAAGCTCCTAGAGTAATGTTCTATGCCGTCACTTCCTTTATTCCACCGATTGGTGTGGAGACTTTCCTTATGGAATGGAGGACTGGACGCACATGGCCTTTTGGCTCAGCAATTGGCAGGAGATACACTATTATTATTATTATTATTATTATTATTTTGGACACCGTGATAGCCCAGTGGTCAAGTTCTACCATCTGGGCCCTGTCGCCAGTTCGATTCCCGTCGGTGCCACCAGTATTTTGATTGAGCATACCGATCCATCTGGACCAGTATTTTCATTGAACATACCGGCCCGTCTGGAAGTGTTGGAACTGCCCTTGCGGGGGTGTCATTAGAGCTTATCGTCAATTCTTCGTACCCCCTCACGGGTGAGACGATGGAGGCGCATGTGCAGAAATGCATCAGCCATTGACAGAGAAGCACAATTATTATTATTATTATTATTATTATTAGGGAGTACATAGGCCATTGGTCCTTTTCAATGGGCTGATTGGTATAAAGCTCCTAGAGTAATGTTCTATGCCGTCACTTCTTTTATTCCACAGATTGGTGTGGAGACTTTCCTTATGGAATGGAGGACTGGATGCACATGGCCTTTTGGCTCAGCAATTGGCAGGAGATACATTATTATTATTATCATTATTATCATTATTATTATGGACACCGTGATAGCCCAGTGGTCAAGTTCTACCATCTGGGCCCTGTCGCCAGTTCGATTCCCGTCGGTGCCACCAGTATTTTCATTGAACATACCGGTCTATTTCTGGACCAGTATTTTCATTGAACATACCGGCCCGTCTGGAAGTGTTGGAACTGCCCTTGCGGGGGTGTCATTAGAGCTTATCGTCAATTCTTCGTACTCCCCTCACGGGTGAGACGATGGAGGCGCATGTGCAGAAATGCATCAGCCATTGACAGAGAAGCACTATCATTATTATTATTATTACTATTATTATTATTATTTGGAACTGCCCGTGTGGGGGTGTCATTAGAGCTTATCGTCAATTCTTCGTACTCCCCTCACGGGTGACACGATGGAGGCGCATGTGCAGATTTGCATCAGCCATTGACAGAGAAGCACTATTATTATTATTATTATGAAAATGATTATGATTATGATTATTATTATCAGTGGCACCGCGATAGCCCAGTGGTTAAGGTCTACCATCTGGGACCTGTCGCCAGTTCGATTTCCGTCGGGGAGAGTATTTTCAAAGGATATTTTCTTTGAAAGTAATGGTCTGTCTGGAAGGCTTGGAGCTGCCTTGCGGGGGTGTCAGTAGAGCCTATCGTCAATTCTTCGTACTCCCCTCATGGGTGAGACGATGGAGGCGCATGTGCAGATTTGCATCAGCCATTGACAGAGAAGCACTATTTTTATTATTATTATTATTATTATTATTATTATTATTATTATTATTATTATTATTTTGGACACCGTGATAGCCCAGTGGTCAAGTTCTACCATCTGGGCCCTGTCGCCAGTTCGATTCCCGTCGGTGCCACCAGTATTTTCATTGAACATATCGGTCTATTTCTGGACCAGTATTTTCATTGAACATACCGGCCCGTCTGGAAGTGTTGGAACTGCCCTTGCGGGGGTGTCATTAGAGCTTATCGTCAATTCTTCGTACTCCCCTCACGGGTGAGACGATGGAGGCGCATGTGCAGAAATGCATCAGCCATTGACAGAGAAGCACTATTATTATTATTATTATCATTATTATGGACACCGTGATAGCCCAGTGGTCAAGTTCTACCATCTGGGCCCTGTCGCCAGTTCGATTCCCGTCGGTGCCACCAGTATTTTCATTGAACATACCGGTCCGTCTGGAAGTGTTGGAACTGCCCTTGCGGGGGTGTCATTAGAGCCTATCGTCAATTCTTCGTACTCCCCTCACGGGTGAGACGATGGAGGCGCATGTGCAGAAATGCATCAGCCATTGACAGAGAAGCACTATTATTATTAATATTATTATTATTATTATTATTATTGATATTATTATTATATATAATACCCTGTCGCCAGTTCGATTCCCGTCGGTGCCACCAGTATTTTCATTGAACATACCGGTCTATTTCTGGACCAGTATTTTCATTGAACATACCGGCCCGTCTGGAAGTGTTGGAACTGCCCTTGCGGGGGTGTCATTAGAGCTTATCGTCAATTCTTCGTACTCCCCTCACGGGTGAGACGATGGAGGCGCATGTGCAGAAATGCATCAGCCATTGACAGAGAAGCACTATTATATATAATATTTACATATATATATATGTAGAAAGAGAGAGTGTGCGTGTGTGTGTGTGTGGGGGGGGGGGGAGGATAGATAGATAGAGATAGATAGAGAGAGAGGGAGAGAGAAGCTAGCTACCCGTTGCAGTTGAAGCACTTCACTTCGCCGAGGTCTGGTCTTCCCCCTCTCCCTCTCGGGGGCGACCGCGAAGAACGACGACCTCTTTCGCCTGAAGGAACAAAAAAAAAGAAAAAACAAAACAAAACAAAAACAAAAAACACTGGCTGATTTACTCTTGTGTACTAACACTCTTGTATAAAAATATTGTCAAGAGTGGCAGGCTGGGTGGGAGAAGTTTGCTGACCCTGAGTGGAGAATGCAACCCGAATACGAGATCCCAACAGCTTGATCCCGTCCAGGGCGTCCACGGCATCCTAGCATGAGAAAAATATAAACGACACATGAGAGCACTTCATAGGATCCTCAACTCATGAACCCCCCCCCCCCCCCAAACAACAACAACACACACACTTGGGAGATGCTGGTGAAACGTTGTTGAGATGTGAATAAAACAACTATAACGTTAAACATGTTCATTTTTTTCGGTTAGCAAAAACGACAAATACAGAACAGACTGAAACCTCGGCATCTCGTCGATCGTCCATGTCTACAAACGCGAAGCCCTGCAAGATATAAGCGGGACTCGTGGGCATGCATGTGAAACGAGGCTGAAAAGCTGTACCGGAGGGTTACGGGCGATCCAGATGTTTGAGATGCGACCTGCAGGCAATTCATCAGCAGGAAATCCTCCATACAAGATCTCTCTTTATCTTTTTTCTCTCTCAACTCTCCCTCTCTCTCTCTCTCTCTCCCTCTCTCTCTCTCTCTCTCTCTCTCTCTCTCTCTCTCTCTCTCTCTCTCTCTCTCTCTCTCTCTCTCTCTCTCTCTCTCTCTCCCCTCGACATACACGCTCTTTCTCGCATGTGCTAATATATGTATGTATGTACGTATGTATGTATGTATGTACGTACGTATGTATGTATGTAGGTATGTATGTATGTATGTATGTAATATATATGCATGTATGCGTGACTGTATGACTGCATTTACGCATGCATTTCATTTATGTATGTTTATGTGGGTGTGCCTGGTGTTCTGAGTGCATGCTTTGCATCTCTGCGTTCGCTCTACTTTTCTCCTCGCTATCGATCTCTTCTACTGTATACTTTTCGCGTTCTGTGCTTAGGTCCTAGATCACGCATTTTCTTGCGTTCTTTGCTATTTCTCCTTGCCCTCACTGCCAGCACTAGGAATCAGGTGACGGAACGGCTTCTTCATGACGTAATCAATCCACTTATCCGCTTGCACTGCTTGATGGACACGGACACTCCTGGTCTTATCTGCTGTCTCCTGCTCTCGTCTCCGGTGCTGTGTTTCTCTCAAGTGTTGATGAAGATATATCATGCCAGATGTAAAATGTTTAGTGTTCAAGGTTCTTCACTCCAGCTTTTTTTTTCTTTTTTTTTTTCTTTTTTCTTTTTTACCCTCTTCTCGAAACACACGGAGAAGAAGCAGAAGGAAAAAATGCTGAGGTCCGACAAAAGGCTGAGGTCTTCAACTTCACACTTCCCATCTCGCGGACGTGAGGCCGCTGACTTCCTCCGATTGTTCATCACCTCTTCTGTTGCCCTTCGCGTCTCGCGGACGTGAGGCCGCTGACTCCCTCCCTTTGTTCATCACCTCTTCTGTTGCTGTTGCTGCTGTTGTGCTTCGCTGTGTTCCTCATTACTGCTGCTGCTGTTGTGCTTCGCTGGATGTTAACAGCAAGCTTCAGCTTCTTCTCCTCAAGCTACTTTACCATATCGCGAGAACTCTTCCTCCAAGTCTCGCTTGTCTGTATCGCGATCCAGACTTCCCACGTACAGGCGGTAGCCCTGAGAGGGACCCTTCACATATAACATATGTTGCAAGTGAAAATCAGCTGAAATTAAATTTAAATGGCATAGTGCCACTAAATCTGGAAATCTGGTGCACTAGAGGGTTAATTCACTGAAAAGGAAGAAGCA
>WBZZ01001969.1:0-15000 GCA_019918135.1 Paulinella micropora
TTCAATATATGCTACTGGAAGCAATACCAATCAAGATTTAAATTTTTATGCGAGGGGGACTGGAGTAATCTATGCTCAGAGTGATACAAGCCTAACAACAGCATCCAGCGGATTTTTAACATTAAGAAAAAGACCAAGCAATACGACAAACCCACAAATATTTATGAAAGCAGGAGACTCATCAGGTTATGCTTCAATAATGAATACAGGTGGTTTATTACACGCTTGGTCAACTTCACTATCAAATGGTGAAAACAATACAGGTTATGTTTATTTGTATGCGGGGGCAAATACATGGTCTTCTGGTTCAGACAGGAGATTAAAATCAGATATTAAAACACTAGACTGCGGGGATTGTTGCGATAAACTTATGAAAATAAATTGCTGTTCATATTATTTGAAATCAGACGAAAAGAAACAGAAAAAGAACCACGGATTTATTGCGGATGAAGTAAAAAAAGTATTTCCAGAATTTGTATCTGAAAGTGGAATAAAAGCAGGCGATGGAAATGGAAACTTTGAAGGTATATCATACACCGACTTCATACCAATATTAGTCAGTGCTTTTCAACACATGGCGGAAAAGGTAGATAATTTAGAAAAAGAAAATAAAACTTTACTTAATATATTACAAGATTTAACCAACCAACTAGCAGAAATAAGAGTTGATATTTCTAAAAATAATGTCCAATAATACAACCAGATTACATATAACACCACCAATAATAGATATGTCAGAAGGCGAAATGACACCAGAATTAAAAAATCGTGTAATTGATATTTCATTGAAGAATGAAGAAAAAAAAGTAGAGCACGAATTAGAGGATAACTGGTCGTGCTGTTGTATGAAAAATAGACCAACCGATAGCAGAATGATTAAGTATCTTTTTCAAATGGCTATAATTATAGCAATCATTACGATTTGCTTAATAAAACTCGCTAAAAATGACATGCCTTGTGAGCAGGCTAATGTATATGTCGGAATTTTAACACTCTTGATTGGTATCGTGCTTCCTTCTCCTTCTACATCAAAGAAGTGAGCACTCATATATATGTGTCATATACCAAGACGAACTATCGCCAGCACACATTAAAGGTAGTGCTTCATCAAAACTACGACACATATTATTTCCATTATTTATAAAAACACACTTAAACCTTGTATCTATTCCTTTTTGAATACAATAAACACAACTTATATTCTTTTTTTCACTTATCCGTGAGTAAAAGTCGCAGGCAGTCCGCGACATAACCGAGCACACGAAGAGCAATATTAACAACATATATTATAATATTCATAATTTACCAAAGTAAGTGATATGCCCAATATGCGGGTTGGTTTTTGTTTAAATATGCGGGCTTTCCATCCTTTGTTTTAATTGCTTGATGTCTGGCACGATAACTTTCTCGTCTGTCTTCGTTTTGATGTTTGGTATAATCTGAATAACCAGATGCACCAAAGTTGATGCGACGGCCGTTATAGACGACATAATACTTTTTTCCTTTCACTTTACTCTCGCCGAAGTCTGTCGCGCCCAATGACAAGGCTTTCTCTCGTAGCCCCATTATATATTATCTTTCTCTTTAATTATATTATTGTAAATCGTCTCCCGTTGCTTATCCGTCAGTGGCAGGCGGTAAAGTATATTTTCAGGTTTTCTAAAAACGGCAGGGTTTTTATTCACCAAGTTCTGAGTGATGCGGATTTGGTCAATTTCCTTCCCTAGCCTTTCCAACTCTTCAAGTTGTTGCTCGTCCTTGCTTTTTTCTTTTTTATTTTCCATGATATATAATAGCGGATATAAAAAATGCCACACGAAAAACCATTTTTCGCATACTATGGCAAAATTAAACGGGAACATAAGTTTTTGTTGAATGAAGGAGACGACACTGCATGGGCTGAAGGAATTCGTGAAGGTATCCGTAATCAGGCCTATGAGATGCTTAGAACGGATAGATTATTGGATGCTTCAACAAAGAGGGGGAATACTATGGAAGATTTAAAAGACAGGATTAGTGCCTTGGACAATAAACAAGCAATTTATGCAAATATGAATTACGACGAACTGAAAGCACACCTTCAAGATGACGGCATTGATATGAAAGAATTTGAAAGAAAACACGGAACTGCCCCCATGAACGAACAAATGATTGAAATGCGAAAATTAGCAATGGCTACCGATAAATATGATATAATGCACATAGAAGACAATATCCAGCAAATGAAGCGAGATATAGCGCAATTGGTGAAACAAGGATACAGAGAAGAAGAACTAAAACAATTAACTGATAAGGGCTTAACATATATGAAAAACAAAGGCAACAAAGACAAAACTCGTCCAATACGAAGAGAGGATAGAAAGCAAGCGGAGCAAGATTACAAAGAATGGAAAGAAAACCGAGAAGAGTGGGAGAGAAAACACCCAGACGATGTTTTAATAGAAGCACAGGTAGGCGACGAACACAAGATGCTTGTGCCACGAATAGGTGATGACCCCCGAAGTGTAGAAAGATTTGTTAATGCTATTATTAGAAGTATTCAAGAGATAATTATGAGCCCCAGACTTAATAGATTACTTAACCTTGCTACAGGTGTTGGGCGATATGGTGTGAATAGGATAATTTGGGGGAAGGTATTGAGATTAATTGCTAATAATCCACAACTACGTGCGATGAATGTTGGATTACTTGGAAGAAGAAGATCAGATGCTTTAAATACCATTTTGCTAGCACTAGCAAGAAATGAAGTGCCAGAGGGTTTGCCTCCTCCTAACCCTCGTCTGATCGCAAGCGGACAGCAAAGAATAGGTGATTATGTGTTAAAGGATATGTTGAGAAGATTAGGCTTACAGGTATCAACAATGATGGCGTGGCAGACATTTAAAGCAGGTGTTGAAGACACTGCAAAGGTTGGTTTTGGCGCATTTCTATATCACATATACAGCGTATGGTCTGCTCAACCAGATGCTCTCATTAAGTTGGAAGAAGAACGAATTCATACCGAGGGAAGTAATTATAATGGTGGAGGCACACGAGTGGAAAGCCGTCTTCAATTAGAAGATAGAACTCGCGGTAAGTTTCCTTACATTCTCCCAGCAGATGCTTTGGATTTAGTTGCTTTTGAACATGATTTATTGTATGCTACTGGTGATAAGAATGTCCAAAACTTCGCCGACCAACGATACTTTGAAAGAATTACCAATATGAGCGATTATCTAACGAGTAATGGATTGGCTACGGCCGAAGTTGCCAAGAGTATTTCTGACAATTACAACTCAAGGTTTTCAAAAGCGGATATATCTAGAATGGCCTTAGAAGCACAAGGGAGAGTCCGCAGTGGAGTATCATATTTGGACGCGATGAAATTCTGGAAAACTATTAAATTAATACCTCCAGATGCGAAATACAATGCTTTTATACACAATGTAGACCAAACATTAAATTCTATGATTGGGGTTATGAATAATGTGGGTAGTTTTGATAAAGACACTAATTTTAAAGTAAATAAAGTAGTAAATCCTGCTACATTCAGCAAACAATATGCGGAACTCGTTGATGGTTTTAACAAAATGGTGAAATCACAAGAAAAAGCCGATGGTGTGAAAGGATATTCTCTTATCGCACCAGCAAATGAAACTACAATTAATAATTTTATAGAAAAAATAAATACAAAAGATATTCCACCAAGTATAGAAAAAGATATAAATCTTAGTGTTGAAGTCCCGATCGCATACTCAGACAATATGGTAGTAGCAGATACTATTGGACTGGGCAATAACTTGCTCATACTTGATGATAAAGGCGCCCAAACGAGGCACTTAAAGGGATTTGTTAAATCGTTGAGAGAGAAAACTGGAAAGAAAATTAAACTTTCCAATTATGACGATCCAAAAGTTGGATGGGAAGAGGCCATTAAACAGGCACTAAATCAAGGTGCTAGTATATCAGACGTAGCAGATGCGGATGATATTTTGGATAAGAGAATTTATCAAGAAATGCGGGGTAAATTGACACAGGAACAAATGGAGCAATTGACGGAACTAGAAATAATAGACGAAGAATTTGAAAGGGCAAAACCTAAAGGTCTAACACCAGCACCACAACCCCGACCAATACCAACACCCGCACCACCGCAAACCATGCCACCGCAAACCATACCACCGCAAACCATACCACCGCAAACTATGCCACCAGCACCGCAAACAACTCAACCACCAGCACCGCAAACAACACAAGCACCAGCACCACCAAATCCACAACCAGAGTATGAAGGAGATGTTTATAAAAGTGGAACAAAACAGGGACTCCCATTCTGGGAGGAGAAAATCAAAGATGAAAAACTTAAAGAAATGATGAAAGAATACAAAGTTTCAGATGACCCAGATCCAGCAACAACACCAAATCAAGCCATGGTTGATAGTATGAGAAGTATTGACCAATTGGTTGATAAGATTATGGGAAAATCTCCCGCCGATGAAAGAGAAGATATGTTAGCACTTATTCGGTTTCTAATGCCAAGCGACCAAAATGGAGGTATCGGCACTTCACAAACAAACCCACTTATTAAAGGCAACGAACTAAGACGCGATCGCATGCTAGACACCAAGAATGATTTTGAATTGTTAGATAACACAATCTACAACAACACAAATAATCACTTTATGTTGAATAAATACAATAGAGCAGTCGTTCAACAACGAATGAGAGAAAAAAGAGAGTTTCCAAAAATGAAGCGCAAACTAACACGAAACTTCTCAGCGGAAATCCCGCGACAAGTTCAAACTCGTCCAGAAAGAAAGGATTTTAAACCGCTCGTCAATCCTCCAAGTAATTATGCTTTTGGTAGTCCTTACTCTCCTTATTTCTATAATTATGCCTCACCACCCCAACCCTTTGGTGCCGAATATGATAATTATAGATATAATCCAAACTATTTTCAAAACCCATAGTATAGTATATCTTATAATATAAGATTAGATGCCTAAATCCATACGTAGAGGATTAATAGCAAACAAGTTGCCACGAAAAACACTTTTGAAGCAGAGTTTGGAGAAAACCAATATAGAAAAAGCACACGAGGAATTCACTATTGACAGGCCAGTAATAACAGAGTTAGATAGCAAAAAACCGCCCAAATTTCACAATGACTTGGAAATACAACCAATTAAAACACAAAGAGATAGTGTTGAATTGCTCCCTATTCAAAAAGAAGGAATATTGCCAGCAATGGGGACTATGGTTATATGTGCCAGCACTGGCGGGGGTAAATCAGTTATGATTTGTAATCTACTCGCCAAAAAGAACATGTTGAAAGGATTTTATGATAGAATAGTAGTCTTTTGCTTAAGTCCGTGCCCAATTTTAGAAGACACTCTCAAGTTAAAAAAAGAAGACATAATCAAAGAGGATAAACCTGAGTTAATGAGAGACATATTAACTAAACAAAAAGAACTGATTAAAACTAAAGGTTTTAAGAAAGCACCAAAGATATTATTGTTATTGGATGACATCGCACAAAGTAAGACTTTTCTTAAGTCAGAAGTGCTCACCGAGTTGTTTTTCGCTTCAACACATGCTAAAGTGTCAGTCTGGGTAGCAACTCAGAGTTATACACAACTCCCGCGAAGAATAAGAATTAATTGCCATTGGATGATTATTTTTAATGGAGTAAGGCGGAGCGAACTTGACAGACTGGCAGATGAATATGAAAGCCCTTTTCTCACCAGAAAAGAATTTTACAATATGGTTAAGTATGCTACGGCAGAACCTTATTCGTTTCTAGCAATTAACAACACCGCCAGTGATAGAACAACCCAGTTTAGAAAGAATTTCTCTACTATATTACGATTAAATAAGGATAGAGATATGACCAATTTATGATTGAATTCAATCATAAACTAATTTATAAACTAATTCAATTAAAAAGTTTTTTTGTTTCATAATAATATAATAATATCTATCATATATAATAGATATGTCAGCACAGAAACTATATGCGACCCCTTATCATCAAGCAATGTCAATTTGGTATAAAGAAAATGGACAAGGCAAACTCACAACAATTCGTAAGGGAACACCCGAACATGTGGCAATCAAAAAAATAGAAGAGGGTATTAAGAGTGGTAAGATTAAAAGTCTAATCCGTCCAAAAGCACCTAGAGTAAAGAAAACACTTAACGAACCTATTGCCAGCGGGCAACCAGACCAAGTGCCAGACGAAGCATTGAAAAGAAAAGCACCAGACATAGCATCGGCAAATAATTCAACTCCCGAACCAAATGCCAAACCAGTTGAAATGTCTCCAGCACCTAAGGTTGAACATTCTTTGCCAAAGTCCGTCAATCCAACTCCTGTTTCTGTGCCAAAACAAACTACTACAACACCAGCAAGTAAGATAGAAGCAATGGAGGATGCTTCTAAGGAAACTCCACCAACTAAAAAAGTTGCGCAAACTAATGACATTGATATAAATCAAGCCATAGCGGATTTAAAGAAAATGAAAGAGGAAAGAATTACACACCAGAATTTACAGATTATGAAAAAAATAATTAATGGTAATTGATAAAATATATTTTATGTGGATATTTATATATTCGCATTTTTATAATGATTAAAAACACGTATGCCTCCAATAGATTGTCTAACGAGTTTATTAACAAACTCAACGAAGGAAACCGACCCGCGAGTGATGGTTTTCAACTAAATCAGTTTGATTTGTGGAGTAGCAATGGTGCCCCATTAGTTAATCAACCATTAACCGAATTTGGAGACCTTGTCTCACATGAGAAGAGCACCATTCAAAACACATTAACCGACATTTCTGATAGCAAAGAAAAAAGAGATGTTGTTGATTTGGACACCGCTGTTAGCAGTTTGGCTTACTTAAAGAAAGCGGTTCAAAATGCTGAGGCAAGAGAGTTTCAATTGACTTCACCACAAGACACAAGACTTGACAATATACAGAATTCAGTTGATATTATTAAACAATCCGTTTCAGGTGAATAAATAATTATTTTTAATTTCTATTATTTTTTTATTAGTATAATAAGCAGTGTAATTTCTACAACCACAACAACAGAAATGGAAGGAAAGGATAGTAAAAACACGGAGGAGTTGATGACCCTCAACAACCTCAGGTATGAGTTGCCAGCAAATCTGGCACTCACTGAGCAGGGGAGTATCTTTAAGAAGAACTTTGCCGACCAGCAGACTTATACCAGTGCATCGGGGACTGAAATGATTTTTACACTTCAGGCGAGCACTGATTTTGTTTATGGAAAGAATTGCTATTTATCTTTTGATATCAAGGCAGACAATTTGGTAGCCACTGATGGAAAAGATAATGTTGCTTGTGCTATTGGCTTTCAAAACACTCCTGCTACCGCTATTTTTGAAAGATTTTTGTTGGAAAGTAAGGATGGTAGCGAACTTGAACGAATTGAAGATTTGAACAAGATGGTGCGAAATATTCTCCCGTGGTATTATCCTTTTGATTATCGCCGACAGGCACAGATGTCTGGACAGAGAGAAAGTGTTGATGTTATGGCTAGCACTACAGACGACGCAGTTGCTTACTTTGCGGTCAATGTCCCCACTGCTGGTAGTGTTGGCACTGGTAATTATTTGAGGGTTTGTATTCCTCTTCATTACTTTTCAGGAGTGTTTAATGAAGAAACTCTCATTCCTCCCTCTTTGATTAGTGGTATGAGGCTTCGTTTGACATTCGCCCCGCCACAGGAAGCATTGACTATTATTGGAACCACTGATGCTAAGGTTCCCGCTGGATTCTCCGGATCGGCTCTCACTTTCACCGTATCAAATCCTGTTATTATGTTGGAAACCTTCTCACTTGCTCCCGCCGTCCAGAGAAATATTATGGAACAGATGGGAAGCAAGGATGGGCTTCCATACACTTATGAAACATATTATAACCAAAAAGCAAATCCTGCGACTTCGGATGATTTTAATCTTCAAGTGAATAAGGCTGTTGCTCGTGCTCAGTGCTTGTATATCGTAACTCAAAATGTAATTGCGGATAATGCTAGTATTGATAACTTGGGAACGGCTCAAATGCCTTACAGACAATATCAATGCCGTATTGGTGATTGGTATGCTCCTCAACAGAAGATGGAAATCGGAGGAAGCACCGATACACTTGCCTCCGTTCAACGAGGATGTGCGGAGTTGTATGCTAACAATCTCCAAGCGACTATGGGTATTCGTGATGCTTACATGTCTTCATCTGTTTCTCTTGAAAACTTTCGTAAGTATTATTCTGCTACGGGAGTTTCCACTACTGCTACAAATGGTGGATTTGCTACCATTATTCAGACACTCAATCAATCGCCACACATTGGAGCGTCTGGTCTTGCGGTTAATAACTCACGAACTGCCGAAGTTTCTATTCGGTATGCTTCTGATTATAACGCAGACCGCGCCATCACTGCTTGGTTGAAATATGTCAAAGTTGCGTCTATCTACCCCAGTAGATGCGTCGTAAAACAATAGCCTTTATTTACTCAAAATCTCTCTTAGTATGTGTAGTCAAAAATGGATTAAAAAATTAAAAATTAGAATAATATTTTTTGCTATATATAGCAATGTCATTTACGATCTCTAACTTAGAAGATGAAAAACGCACGAGAAAAAATTTCCTCCTTCGTGTCTCCTCAAGCGATAAAACAGAATCCAAATCCGCTTCTACTCACAATGGCCGTTTCGTCGTTGATTTACCAGCAACTGGTCGTAATATTGATATAATCAGTGCTTATGTCGTTAAAAGTATCTCTATCCCAAATGTTTTCCCAAACATACCGAGTTATGCCAACACTCTCACATTGATTAAAACAACTGGATCGGCTACAAAAACGGCAATCATAACAGAAAATCAATACACCATTGATACATTTATTACCGCTCTTCAAACTGCGATTAATTCAGCAATTACCCCTAACTCCGTAGTTATAACTTTGAACTCCGTTAATAAATTGAATTTTGCTTTCACTGGTGATACGTATGCTTTTGATTACGATAATAGCACGATTAGCGATAAGATAGGATTAACTGCCGATATCTCGGCGGCGGCGAGTAGCACCATGCAATCTATAGTCAATCTAATCGGTGAAACGGCCGTTTATGTCCATAGCCGTGCTTTAAATCAGTCTGGTTTAGTTGAAGCAAATGGTAATTTCTCTGTGGTCGGTAAATGTAATCTAGATAAGCCGTATGGAGTCCAGTGCTACTTTGAGAGTTCTAATGATGTCGCCGATTATGTGCCATTTAATACAACAAAAAGTTTAAGGTCTATTGATATTGTAATTAGAAATGCGGGCGGTGAAGTGCTTGAATGTCCTGTCAATTTTGAAGTTTCAATTCTTCTCAAAGTCTATCATGCTTAATCCTATCGGTTTATTTACATTTGGACTATAATTTCCCTTATTATATATGATATTTTTGGACAATATAGATAAATTGTTTAAGTTGATAACGGCTATCAACGAGTGCCGTTTGAAACAAAAAAAAGATATAATCCCGTGCGGGACTAATATGGATCAGTTTTATTGGTATTTAAGGAAATACCATGCACCAATTGTTGAGGAAATGACAAAAAAAACAAATATTAACAATCTAGCAGTAGAGATAGAAAAAAAGTTTGAAAGCCTGTATTTTTGAAAGTGTGTATTTTTTTTTGTTTAAATCTGGTCTTCAATCCAGTTCAATGAAGCGTAAATGCTCGCACCTGTTCCTGCCACTAGAGATGCTGACACGGTCAATGTCTTACCCGTTCCAATTTTTAGGTTATAGCGGGACAAATCAATGTAAATAGAAGCACCTGCAGATAATATATATGTTAATACTATGTTTCCGCCAGTGCGGGTAGTTCCTGCTGTATCTACCTCGGCTAATGATGTGTTTGTATCGTAATTGCTGTATGATGGTGTGCCTCCAAGTGTCGCATTTAATGTTATCTTTGCTATACATATTTTATCACTTGTGTTGCTCACACACAAATTTTCAAAATAAATAACATTGTAATTCGTCTTACTATTAAATGTGGCTCGGTTTCTAATGGTAAATATAGAAGTTTCCGTCGTTCCAATAGTTTTGACATTGTCATACGAATTGGTTATAGCAATAGTGCGGTCAATAGTCCCCTCAACTGCCAAAAACATACTCGCCGTTTTCATTACAACGGATTGAAGGCTTGACGAATATGCCTTCGCATAAATAGCAAATGCGGCCTGATCTAATGATGGAGTAGTAGCAGTGCTCGCGTATTTAATCGCATGAATTACTTCCATTCGTCCAGTGCGGGGATTTTCAATTTTAAATGTAATCTGACCGCTACCCAGATATTGGACGACTATTTCAAACACATTCAATTTGGTAAAATCAATCGCGGGGAAGTTTCCCGTATTATCACATTTATCAACATTCCAAGCATACTGACTAACCACATTTTCAACACTCCCCGCCGTTCTTACAACAGACATTCCCAAGTTTGATTGTCTAAAACATAAATTGTCTGCTGGTGTGCCTATGCCAATATCGCAATTAAAGGTAGTCGCGGTGGTAGATGATGGAAACAATGCGGAAAATCTAGCAACCAAGCCCATGCCACTTCTATATTTTGCTCTCTCTATAGTCGTAATCTGTGCGGTTGAATTACCTGAGGCCGATGTAGTCAAAACCGCCATTGAATTAGCAGTTGATATCACCCCGCCGTTTGTTTCTGTTTTGTCAAAGAAACGAGTATTAATACCATAAGTGAAGACATTTTGTAATACTGGCGATAAAGTGGCCGTTCTCAATTCTCCGAAGGCCGTTGTTGGTAATGCGTCTTTGATATTATCTATTGATAAAGAAGATGATGACGATGTAGATGATGACGATGGAGTGCTCGTGCTTTGACCAAAAAGGTTCATTTTTATTATATAATATGTAATATAAATCATGCCGATAATAATACACGAATTGCCCGCGGATATCGTTGGCCACATTAAAACCTTTGTCTATTTGGAAAACATAAAAAATATCAACAAAGGGACTTGTGATATATGCGGACTGGCACCCACATTTCAATCACATCCGCCTATAATCGCCGTAAATGTTGATAGTGTGGATTACATAGAATGGTTCACCATATGCTCCGTTGCATGTTTCAGGTTGGAGAGTAAATACAGGAAGCAATACAGAGTGCCCCCATTGATTGTGGTTAAGTATTAGCCTTCTTTTTAATTCTAGCACTTCTTCTTAATGGTGCTTTTGTTTCCTCTTCTTTTTTCGCTTCACTCTTCGTCTCTTTACTCTCTTCGCTGTCGCTCTTCGTCGCTTCGCCCCTCTTCTCTTTAATAAACGTATTTACAATAACGGCTCCCATCCCGCTTAATTGTCGTAGTTTAGTATTTGTTATTTGCCCCTCGTAATCGCCCCATATCTGCTCAAGCAATTTATACTTATCCTCTCTACTAGCACTTTTACCTAATGGTTGATATTTGCATTTTTCGCCTCCGTTATCTAGATTACTTTCAATTTCATTAGTGTTATTTAAATTCAAATATAAATCAATTTTCTTTCGTAATTCCTCTAGTTCGTTTTTAATCCCTTCTGCCTTAATTTCTTCAGGGTCGGCCACATTAACCCAACTATAACTAAAACTAGTGAGCATATCGCCGTGCCCCAACACATTTGAAACCCACGTATTAAAATTCTCTAATTTCGGATTGGCAAAATTACTATACGACAAACTAGCATATAGTTTTCGCAACATACTGCTTTTCTGCGTGTAGTCCGATAGCCAAGGGAAGATTTTGATAATCCTTTTGTTTAGTTCATTGTTCTTTTGTTTATCAAGCACACCTTCGCTGTTAATGATAACTGCTTTTTTCTTTTTGAAATGGTTTCGTATTGAATTTACTTGTTCTATTACAAACTGGGGAGTGAAAAGGACAACAGGCCTCTCAGTCCAATTCTTTTTTTGTCCTTCTCTCTTTTTCGCTAGGTTATTCACTCGCAACCAACTCGGTTTATCTGGTATTAATTCATATGTGTTTTTATCAAATATTTCCACAGGCCTTGCTCCAATTGCTATCATCAAAGCAAGTAGTTTAAGATAAGGGTCATTACTTAATATCATATCGTTCATTTTAGCCATTACATCACGGACATCAATCTGTATTTTTTGTTCATTTTTGGCTTTGACATCTTTCTTATATCCCTCAACGATATCAATCCGCTCGTCTTCATTTAGATTAAAATACTTATCCAGTTTGCTCATTTCATATACTTTTTCACTTTGGTTGGGCTCTATTGCTTTTTTTCTCACCTCAGAAAGTCTTTGCCTTCTACTATTCAAGTTTGGATACACGATAGCATATTTTGGATATATTACCTTTAGTGCCTCAAGCACCTCTTCATCACTCGTTGGCGTGCTAAATAAAGATATAATAGCATTATGAAAGGCTATACTTGGTTTTAACTCACTATCGTAGAAGTTGGACACGACCTCATAAATTTTACTTTCAGTTGTAGCAACTCTTAACTGCCTAACAAACTTCTTGTCATCTTCGCTCCACATCGTAGTGTATATAAGACAAGTCTATTTTTTTCTAAGTCAAAAATAAGGTCGGACAGCAACAGGAGAAGGTATTATCACTCCCACTGCTCTTATATTCATCCAAAAAAAAAATCGTTATAGCAAAAATGAGTTTCATATACATGGGCATATCTTCCAGATTTGAACTGGCGACCAGTTTTTCCAACGAGTGTTTGCCAACGATTTGCCCAGCACACGAAACCCAATAAATTTGTTGAAAAAAATGGTATTTGAAGTATTTTGATATGGACGAAAAAATTAAGAAAAAATAAAAGGTTCGTTTATATTGGCGATGGAGACATCCTTTGGAATTGAACCCGCAACCCAAAATTTCAATGACTGCCGTAATACCCATTAGTCTCATCTCCAATTGAACCTACCGATCGTCCAGAAAAAATGGTATTTGAAGTATTACCGCCAGTCTCAAATACATTTGAGATATTCTAGAAATTCTATTTCCGCGAATATCACCATGCGGCACTTTGGACGACTTCCATCCACCGCGCCGCAGAGGTCGCGGCAGAATTTCGCTTTTCTGCCGCTACGCCGCAGACCTAGTCTATTATGTCGGAAGACATAATTCCCAGAGAAAACAAGACTAGAGATGATTGGCTTGAATTCCTAGAAATTCAAAGACTAAGCAAGGATAGACTTATCAGATATAAAATAAATTCTGAGGAAAGAATTTCTAAAGCGGATAAAGAAATTTCTCGTCTCGTTGAAAAGAAACAGCCTGACGTAGTAAAAATAGAGGCTATAAATGAGATGTTGCAACGATTAAGTAATGAAAATAATGAAGTAGAGGAAGACCGAATTGTTCGCTTGAGAAAAAAAAAATTGGAAAAAAAAATAAACAAAGAACGAGATAATTTCTATAAGTGGAAAAATGATAATCGTGGCCAACTTTCCGCTATTGTCATGAATAAAATTCTCGTTGGTATTGAAAAAGAACATTTATCGTTTAATTCTTCGTTTAACAAATACTCCAGTGATGGTATTAACGAGCACATAAACGATAGCATTAATAGCGAACGAGAACATAAGAGAAACATGCACAGAGTCTTCAGAACCGAGAGTGCGGATAGCAACTCGGAATAAAAAGACTTTAGTGTAAAATGTTGATTTAAAATATGTTGATTTTACTTAGAAAACAACATTATCAACATACATTGGTTTTTTTCAAAACCAAGGGGTTTAACACCCCACCCTAATTCAAAGAAATTTCTATTACACTTGCTTTTTGGCGTGTGTAATAGGCAATGGGAGAGCCGAATGAAATAGCAGATGGAGTTGGAGCAATCAACCTCGCTGGGGGTGGTAAGCACTAACTCTATTGTTTCTTTTTTCACTATAATGAATGTGGTGTGTAGGTTTCTGGAAGTCTTGGGCAGTAGTGGAAAAAAAAGCACCTGCGGACATGAAACATCCTTGCTTTGTCCGTGTGTCCGCGGAGTTTGCTGGTGTTGGTTTGGGTAGTTTGAGTGCCTTCCAAGGAGATGTCAAATACTATACCCGCAGAGAAGGAGAACGAGATGAAAATTATCTCTTCGCTTGGGTGCCGTTAGATAGAACGATGAAATCCCCGAGAAAGAGAACTTACTTTCTCGCTTCGCTGAAGGTTGGAGAGGAAGGAAGTGATGAGGAGGAAATCCTTGTCTTTCCTTCTCTCTCAGCAGTGATGAAAAAAGTGGGGGAGGAGGAAGAAAAGATTAATTGGATTATCCAGTTTTCTTAATGATTTCCGTCATTAAAGGGCGGACGACTGCGAGAGAGAGCAGAGGGAGTTTTTATAAAATTCATCTTCCTGCCCCCTGTCCGCCCTTTGGCCTTGGGAGCCGAAAACCCTTTTATATAGGGCTATACTATTTTAGTAGAGACTATATTTTTTTTTTATTTTTCTTATATAAGGTTGGACACCCTGTCCAAAGTAATAAAGTATTAATAGTAAGAGTAATAATATATAAAATCCTTTAAAAAACATAATAAAAAGTGTCCAAGGTTAAAAAAATGAAGTCGGACACGGCCAACGTAGGGATTGGACAGGGGGTAGAAAGCGGTATTTTATAAAAACTCTCTCTCACGTGCTTATACATTAAGTGGTATATAGTATATTTATGTTAAACATAAGCGGTATATAGTATATACAATGGATACCGACATTAAGGAAGAATTGAAATTCTTAATGAATACACCCGATACAAAACAGCAACGATACAGAAAAAAGTATAAGGAGAAACATCCAGAGAAAATAAAAGAAAAACAAAAGAGGTATGTGGAGAAGAATAGAGATAAAATAAATGAACGACGAAGGGAATATTACAAGAGAAATAAAGACAAAATACAGCAACAACAAAGGAAATATTTAGACAGCAATAGAGCAATAATAAATGAATACCGAAGGGAAT
>WBZZ01001969.1:20000-22500 GCA_019918135.1 Paulinella micropora
ACAACAATCACAACGGTCACAGCAACAACCATTGCAGCCGCAGCAGACACTTCCCGATGAGGGGGGTGGTGATGACGGAAGCCCCGGGGCATACAAGACGGAAAACGAGGACGTGGCCTTCTTCTACGGTCATCTTCCCCGCACATCACGTCGGCGCGTCAGCAGATTGCGCTTTGACCCCACAGGCAGTGTTTTAGCTTGCCAGGCAGCTGATAAGATCGTAGACCTGTACTGTACACGCACAGAAGCAGAAGCTTCCCGAAAGGCCAAAAGGCGGGTGAAGCGCCTGCGGGAGAAGGGTAAGGCAGACAAAACAGGGTCAGAGGCGGACAAAGCACAGCTGGAGCCCAGCGATGAGTATCAGCACATGACTCCCCTCTCCACACAAGCCAAAGTCGCCTCGTTCTGTTGGCGCCCCAACGAGAAGCAGAGGCGCTTGCTGGAGCGTAGCAAAGAGCAGAAGCAAGAGGTGAGCATGGAGCAGTTGGGGCGAACAGGCATACCTGAGCTGCTCTGTGGCCTCTCTGACAACACGCTAGCCTCCTTTCAACTCAATGTGCAGGGCAAGGAGCTACAAACCAATCGCTCCTCTTTCCTACACTTACCTGGCCACCGGTCTGGAATCCGTGTCTGTTTATTCTCCTCTGACGACCAGATGTTGCTGACTAGCTCCAACCAGCAGATCAAAGTGTGGGTATGTATGTATGTATGTATGTATGTATGTATATATGTATATATGTATGTATGTATGTATGTATGTATGTATGTGTGTATGTATGTATGTATGTATGTATGTATATATATATATATATATATATATATATATATATATATATATATATATATATATATATGTATATATATATATATACATATATATATATGTATGTGTGTGTTTATGTATGCATGTATGTATGTATGTATGTATGTATGTATGTATGTATGCATGTCTGTATGTATGTATGTATGTATGTATGTATGTATGTGTGTGTGTAGAATTGCAAGGATATGCGCTGTATCCGTTCACTCGACTCAGGTACATGCATAGCATACAGAACATGCAATAGTATATCGTACGGCTAGCCACAAATTCGACGTGTTTTGCGGGCAAGCCGAGCCGGCCGGCGAGCCCGCAAAACACGTCAAATTTGGCGCGCCGCTTATGTAGTTTTATCGGTAGCCTGACCACATTTTGTGGAGGTGAGCGATAAAACATAACATACATAGCATGCATACACAAACATACTCAACGCACACACACACACACAACACTAACACACACAACACACCACACAACACAACACATACACACAACACACACAATTGCAACACACAACACACACACACACACACATACATAACACACGTAGGTTACGGCTTATGCGCTGTATTTGTGCCCGGGAACCGCCATGCCGTGATCGGCACAAAAGAAGGTAGATAGATAGATAGATAGATAGATAGATAGATAGATAGATAGATAGATAGATAGATGAAATATCGACTAATGTCAGAAAAAAGGAGCTTCTGATTTCGTCAACCAGGAAGTCTGTGGGCAAAGTATTAACCCGATGCCCAGCTAAGCCGTGATGTTTGCACGGAAGGGACTGATACAGGCAATACCAAAGCTCCCTAGTACCAGGCGGGGCCAGGGCTCGTTCCATAAAGCGCCCCTTGCAGAACGAGCTCCCACCTCCATTACAGAGGGCCCAGTAAGCAGATGGAGTTTCGAGACTGTTCGACAGTCTAGTATAAACCGACAGAGCACTGTGGGTTTTATTCCGGGCTCAACAAGCGAGAAAGGGCACCCTGAGGGAACAGGATTGTGCTTCCCGTCGCTATTTCGGCATGTGACTTATAGGCGTATGGCTAGGCACACATAAGGCACCCCACCACGGGCCCAGCACACCCACACCATCCCCTAATTCTCTGTCTGTCGACAGATGGCACCCATTTCAAAAAAATCAAGCCCAAGAGAGGGTCAGTGACACCTCAAGTGGCCTTGGTTCATTCCGTAGAGTAAGTGATAAGATCAACTGATGAAATATCGACTAATGTCAGAAAAAAGGAGCTTCTGATTTCGAGATAGATGGATGGATGGATAGATAGATAGATAGATAGATAGATAGATAGATAGATAGATAGATAGATAGATAGATTGATAGATAGATAGATAGATAGATAGATAGATAGATAGATAGATAGATAGATCATGTACTTCATCCATATCAATATCATCAATATCCATATTTCATCCATATCCATATCCATATCAATATCAAATATCAACAGCGCTGCGTATATGTGTGTGTGTGTGTTGTTGTTGTTGTTGTTGTTGTTGTTGTTGTTGTTGTTGTTGTTGTTGTTGTTGTTGTTGTGTACGTCTTATGTCACAGGTCATTTGGAGGTGTGGGATCTCGGCTCAGCGTCACTATTGGAAAAAATCGGTCATTCTATACATGTAGTATGTATGTATGTATGTGTGTGTATGTATGTATGTATG
>WBZZ01001969.1:40000-42500 GCA_019918135.1 Paulinella micropora
GTTAGCCCCAGACTCGATCTTGATGCTGGTATAATTTTTTTGGAATTCACGCAAATCTTTGCGTTAGGCGAGTGTCCTGAATGCCAAATTTCGTTGTTTTTTAGCAGCACTTGCCGGTGCCTCCGGCAATTGAACGTACCCTGTCGACGGGGCAGGGGGGGTCCGGGGGGCCCTCCCCCCGGGAACCCCAGCCCTGTGATTGTACATATCCGTTCTGGTCGCGGGTGGCACCCACACCTGAAAATTGATGTTTTTCGCCACCAGGCGCCCCTTGCGGCACCTCCGGCAATTCAACGTACCCTGTCGAATGGAAAAGGGGGGTCCGGGGGAGCCCTGCGATTGTACGTACCCGTTCTGGTCGCGGGTGGCACCCACACCTGAAAGATGAGGTTTTTTGCCACCAGGCCCTTTGCGGCACCTCCGGCAATTCAACGTACCCTGTCGAAAGGGGGCGGGGGGGGGGGGGGGGGGTCCGGGGGTCCCTCCAAAAAGTGATAAGGAGTGGGGCTGGCGGGGTTTGGTGCGCGAAGCGCACCGGTAAACCATCCTTTCAGGTGTTGGGGCAGCCCCTTATTATTATTATTATTATTATTATTATTATTATTATTATTATTGTTATTATTATTATTATTATTATTATTATTATTATTATTATTGTTTTTGTTGTTGTTATTATTATCCCTGAAAGGTGTTGGTCAAGGGGGTGGGGGTTTTGGGGGGAGGGGGAAAATGAAAATTGTGTACCCCACCCCACCCACCCGCATTTTGGCACCCCTGTCGGAATAAATCATGGTTTGTGGGAACCAGGAGGAGTTGGGAGCTCATATTGGCGAGCTGGTTTGCCCCAGACTCGATCTTGATGCTGGTATAATTTTTTTGGAATTCACGCGAATATTGCGTTAGGGCAGTGTCCTGAATGCCACATTTCCTTGTTTTTTTGGCCTTTTTTGCACCCCCCATCCCTATAAATCATGGTTTGTGGGATCCAGTTGGGAGCTCATATTGGCAGGGTGTTTAGCCCCAGACTCGATCTTGATGCTGGTATAATTTTTTTGGAATTCACGCAAATATTTGCGTTAGGGCAGTGTCCTGAATGCGAAAATTCCTTGTTTTTTTGGCCTGTTTTTGCACCCCCAATCCCTATAAATCATGGTTTGTGGGGACCAGGAGGAGTTCGGAACTCATATTGGCAGGGTGGTTAGCCCCAGACTCGATATTGATGCTGGTATAATTTTTTTTGGGATTCACACAAATATTTGCGTTAGGGCAGTGTCCTGAATGCCAAATTTCGTTGTTTTTTGGGTGTACTTGCCGGTGCCTCCGGCAATTGAACGTACCCTGTCGACGGGGCAGGGGGGTTCCGGGAGGCCCTCCCCCCGGGAACCCCAGCCCTGTGATTGTAAGTACCCGTTCTGGTCGCGGGTGGCACTCACACGTGAAAACTGAGGTTTTTTGCCACCAGGCGCCCTTTGCGGCACCTTCGGCAATTCTACGTACCCTTTCGAAGGGAAAGGGGGGGTCCAGGGGAGCCCTGCGATTGTATGTACCCGTTCTGGTCGCGGGTGGCACCCATACCTGAAAGTTGAGGTTTTTGCCACCAGGCCCTTTGCGGCATCTCCGGCAATTCAACGTAACCTGTCGAAGGGAAAGGGGGGTCCGGCGGGCTCTCCCCCCGGGAACCCAAGCCCTGTGATTGTACGTACCCGTTCTGGTCGCGGGTGGCACCCACACCTGAAAACTGAGGTTTTTTTGCCACCAGGCGCCCTTTGCGGCACCTCCGCCAATTCAACGTACCCTGTCAAAGGGAAAGGGGGGGTCCGGGGGAGCCCTGCGATTGTACGTACGGGGGGGGGGGGGGGGGGGGGGGGGGGCCGGGGGGCCCTCCAAAAAGTGATAAGAAGTGGGGCTGGCGGGGTTTGGTGCCGCAAATTCGCGCACCGGTGAACCATCCTTTCAGGTGTTGGCGCAGCTCCTAGTTATTATTATTATTATTATTATTATTATTATTATTATTATTATTATTATTTTGGAGTGTTGACTGTGACATATTTGAGGGAAATCCCGATGAAAAAACCTAGTCACACTTGCTAAACAGAGTTCCAGCCCAATGGCCTCAAGGCGTTAAACTGTGACGCCAACTCATAACCCTTTGGTGGTAGATGCTGGGGAGGAGGGTCGTTGCGCGCGTAAAAGATCTTAAACTCCGCATATGCTGGTTGATAGCCCAGGACCCAGCAGACACCAGATTGTTATGGGTGGGGTTTCGAGGCAGCTCTAGCAACCGCGCTTGGTGTATGCACTTGCACATTCGGTGACGTCTTGCAAGAGGTTGCTGGGACTGCGGAATAACCTCGGCTTAGTGCAGTCTTGCCCTCAGGAGCTCCATCGGTGGCCCCGATCATCAGGCGAGAGACTGACACGGGGGGGTGGAGGACCTCGACCAAGGGTATTGGAGGCTTATGTCCGTTGAGGATATGCCATCAGCTGCATCAGTACGCCT
>WBZZ01001969.1:55000-58875 GCA_019918135.1 Paulinella micropora
TTGAATTGTTTAACGCCATGGCTGGCACAATGGTGATCACGTGTTGCCATGGACGTGTGACCTTTTCAAACCTGTTGCGTGGCCATGGTCACTTTTCACAGTCAAGTGACCACGCCGCTCGGGTCGGGTCCAAATGTCTTATTTTTTCGATGTCGTAGAAATGAATAATCCAGTCTCGTTTTTTTGTTTTTTGTCTGTGTGTGCAACCCGTGTCACTGGTCATGCTTGCTAGGTTTAGCTAAGGCAAGGAAAGCTTGCGCTTTTAAGAGATGTCGTATCGGTGTCAACATATCTATATATGATGTACATTTATGTGTATGTTTTTGTGTTTGTGTGTGTGTGTATGTGTGTAAAAAAACGGGAGAAAAAAAAAAAAAAAAAAAAAAAAAAAAAAAAAAAAAAAAAAAAAAAACGGGAGGCAAGGGCAGCCAGAAATTTTGGTGCATTGGCGGTGATCTCCCGGAAATCCGCCACATGTTCTCTTCCCGTCTTTTTTTTTTTTATGTTGTGCAATCCGTATCGTCTACATATAATATATATATATATATATATATATATATATATATAATGCTTGATTCCTTAAGTCAACGCAAGATAGCTATCGCTATTGCGAGATCGCACGTTTATGTTTATGCTAGCTAACGCGCAAGAGAAACTTGCATCGTTAAGTGGATCGTTGAATCTAGCTAGAAACTTGCATCGTTAAGAGGATCGTTAAATCTAGCTATATGTGAGACGTGCTACACTACCCAGAATTTCGGATTTCTGGTGCCACTTTCTGGGTGGGTGGCCTGAAAAGCCTGGTCTGCGGTGTGCACTTTCACACCTAGAACCCGGAAATCTGGGTGTTGTGGAACCCGGAAATCTGGGTGTTGTGGAACCCGGAAATCTGGGTGGTGTAGAACGGGCATACGCTTTATGATATTGCATTGATGTGTAATATTGATGGCCAGGTAACACAAGAAAAGCTATCGTTGTTGAGAGATCGTATTGGTGTTAACCTTGCTGGGCTTGGCTTCGTACATGCGGAACTAAAAGCCAACCAGGTATGTATGTATATATATATATACATATATATATACGTATATACATATATATGTATGTATATATATATGTATATACATATATATATGTATATGTATGCTTGGCTTCGTTCATGCCGAGCTAAAAGCTTACTAGGTTGGCTATGTATGTATGTATGTATGTATGTATGTATGTATGTATGTAAGTATGTATGTATGTATGTATGTAAGGGTTGTCCCAAAAAAAAGGGCCGGTTTTTGATTTTCTTTCTCTCTGGAAAGAAGGCCGAGATAGCTGGTCTGATTCCATGTGTACACACTACAGGCCCGTAGAAATAGTGTTATCTAACCCATATGTATGGGCATGGAACCCCGTCGAAGCAAGGAGAGAGAAAAAAAAATTGGGAAATCCCCGAATTTTTTTTTGAGCGTTCGCAGATGGGATGTCCCTCATGTTCGATCGTCCTTACTGAAGGGATTTCCCGGAACTTACCTGAGTTAGAATGTCCTAGTATGCTCCAAAGACGTTCCACAGCATGCAGCATCCCCGACCTCAAGCTCTTGTTCCATGATAAATCCGAGATGGAAAATTTTTTAAACGAAACTGAAATTTTTTGATTGTTCAAACCCATCCCTTTTCGATTCTTGTTTTCTATGAAAAGAAGTCTGAGATAGCTGCTGTTATTCCACATGCACAAAGTACAGGAGATGTATGATAGTGTGAGGCACCTATATGCATGGGGGTCTAGAACTTATTGGGAAAACAAAGAATATCAAAAGAATAGTGATGTCCCCAAAAATTTTTCGGGCGTCCCCAACATGGGAATGTTCCTAAATCTCGATATCTGCCAAGCAGGAACGTCGCGGGATGTCCCTTCCGAGGGATGTCGTGGAGTGTCCCCACGATTACCCCACCGCCCATCCCACCCCCAGACCCCAGCCGTTTCCAGCTCAGAAATTGAAGATCTCCAAACTCAAGAAGTGACTCACCCCAAAACAGCCCGCCGCCTGACAGATTTGATCTTTCTGTCCCAACCAAATGCGGTGGGCTATATAGGTGATAAAGCGCATGCAAAATCTCTGATTCACATAGATCCTGAAGATTGAGCTCAGTGTCTCTGGACAAGAGCGCGGGAAAACCAAAGGACATCGATTCTGGGGCTTTCTTAGGCAGAAAAAATGCTAACTTCTCTTGGTTGTTTACCTCGCGAACAAGCGAGATCAGGACATTAGTATGTCGCATTGGACTATGCATAGATATATGCGCCCTTACTTGTATCCTTGACTGCGTCCACTTCGCACAGAAATCGATGAATACGAGGTTGAGGTACCAGAATTTTTCCTGACTTTCCCAACAATATTTAACTTTCTGTCTACCTCGATGTAGAATGTAAATCCTAGCAGATGTGCCATTGTATGCTATTTCCACGGGCCTGTAGTGTATGCACACGAAATAAAACCAGCTATCTCGGCCTTCTTTCCAGAGAGAAAGAGAATCAAAAATCGGCCCTTTTGGGACACCCCTTATGTATGTATGTATGTATGTATTTATCTATGTATGTATGTATGTATGTACGTACGTATGTCTTTATGCATGTATGCATGTATGCACGTATGCATGTATGTATGTATGTGTGATGTATGTATGTATGTATGTATGTATGTATGTATGTATGTATGCATGCATGCATGCATGTATGTATGTATGTATGTATGTATGTATGTATGCATGCATGTATGTCTGTCTGTCTGTCTGTCTGTTTGTCTGTCTGCATGTATGTGTATGTATGTATGCATGTATGTATGTATATGTATGTATGCATGCATTTATGTATGTAGTATGTATGTATGTATGTAATGTATGTAATGTATGTATGTATGTAATGTTATGTAATGTAATGTAATGTAATGGATTGTATTGTAATGTAATGTAATGTAATGGATTGTATTGTAATGTAATGTAATGCAATGTAATGCAATGTAATGCAATGTAATGCAATGTAATGCAATGTAATGCAATGTAATGCAATGTAATGTAATGTAATGTAATGTAATGCAATGCACTGAAATGCAATGTAATGCAACCAACGCAATGCAATTCCATGTAATGTAATGGATGTAATATAATGTAATGTAATGCAATGCATAATGCAATGAAGTGTGATGCAATGTAATGTACGTAATGCCATGCACTGTAATGTAATGTAATGTAAATGTAAATGTAAATGTAAATGTAAATGTAAATGTAATCGTAAATGTAATCGTAAGTGTATGTAATTGTAAATGTAAATGGTAATGCTCCTGGTAATGGTCCTGGTCATTGTCATTGTCGTTGTCATTGTCATTGTCATGGTCATGGTCATGGTCATGGTCATGGTCGTGGTCGTGGCCATGGTCATGGTCATGGTCATGGTCGTGGTCATGGTCATGGTCACATGGTAATGGTAATGGTAATGTAATGTAATGTAATGCAATGTAATGTAATGTAATGCAATGTAAAGTAATGTAACTTAACGTAACGTAATGTAATGTAATGTAATGCAATGCAAGGCAATGCAATGCAATGTCATGTAACGTAAACGTAACGTAACGTAACTTAACGTAACGTAATGTAATGTAATGTAATGTATGTATGTATGTATGTGTGTGTGTGTATGTATGCATGCATGCATGCATGTGTGTATGTATGTATGTATGTATGTATGTATGCATGTATGTATGTATGTATGTATGTATGTATGTATGTATGTATGTATGTATGTATGTATGTATGTGTGTATGTGTATGTATGTATGTGTATGTATGTATGTATATATATGTATGTATGTATGTATGTATGTATGTATGTATGTA
>WBZZ01001970.1:27500-44426 GCA_019918135.1 Paulinella micropora
TGGCTCTGACAGGCTCCTATATTTTCCGCCATACTGGTTTCCTCTCTCTGTGGAGGAGGAAGATTAGGTTATTTTCAGAGTGCTTTGGATTTGGAAGGACGAATACCCCGGCTATCAATAAACAATATCTTTTGATTGTAACCGACAAAAGTGGAGTCCCAGCCTAGATTTTTTTTCGTATCCTCCAAATTCAATTTTGCAAATTGAAAAAGCCACTTTCCCAAGCAAAGTAAGAAGGAAGGGTAGTGGTGGAGTGTAGGAAAGGAGTGAGGGAGGTGTTAGGAGAGTGTGCTGCACGAAAACAACAGTGAAATCTTGCACAGAGGCCCACACAGCGGCACTGCAAGACACTCGTTGTCTGTACACTTTTGACACCTACTACTGTAGGGCGTTTGGGGAGTGTAGGGAAGCACAGAAAGTGTATCCAGTGGGATAGAAACACTAGAGTGTTCACTGGATTGATTGTCGACACATTGTCGAGTCAGAGAAGTGCTTTACAGACACAAACAAAGGGAGTGGATAGACCCTCCTGTTTGTCCTGTCAACACTCTTACACTAATCACTACACACACTCCTCACAAGGAGTATAACAAACACCTACACACTCTAGCTATCGTCTGTACTGCCATAAACACGTTGCACAAACAAACGTTGCACACACGGAAGCACGTGGGATAGGGCAGAGGAAAACAGACGAACGACACACAGACATACAGCTTGGCATAAAACCTGTTTGTGCAAACTACACACATCCAACACCAATAGAGGTGGCCATCTCTTAAAGGGGTGGTAGGCCAGTCAGACAAGACATAGGCCAAGGAATTTACGTGTAGAACAGCCACAGTAAGGCGATAACGGAGGTTGTTTTTGTGACGATTTTTATTTTCGTTAGAAACAAACACAACACACGCCTTACATCACACCCAAGCACTACCAACGTGTTGTGTGATATTGAACAGCCCTACAAGGACAGAAACTCGGAAACCGAGCAGCTCCTAAGACACCAACGACAAGTGTGTAGAGTCACCAGCACTCAGTACACACACAGGTCTACAAGCTCTCGTACACACATAAACGAGACACATTCATCACACCACACTCAAGCACAACGTGTGTGTGGTGTCGATTAGATCACCAACAAAACAAACTCGGACACCGAGCTACACACAAGGCTTCAGCCGTTGTGGTGTGAAGAGTCGACAGCACTCGGTACACACGAACACATACATACACACGAGAACGCTCACAAACACACCCCCCATACTGCAAAAAGGCAAAGCTTCGGTTGCTTTTTGAGTTGGGAAAGAATCTCTCAAAAAAGGACAATAACAGTGACCCATTGGGCAGAGCCCTGAAAGGCTCATTGACAAAACCTTTTTGAACCATTCTTGATCGTGCACACACGAGGGTGGAAGAAGGTGGCTAACCAATTTGTTTTTGAAGCATAAGTGTGGTGCACGTTATCAGGGTGCACACGTACACATCGTCTGGATCGACGACAAGGACAGCAAGGCTTCCCCTTACAAAGGGGGGGGTGAGTACATCCTTCACCTTGACTGTTTGGTTGTGTGTTTGCTGGTTGTTGGGTTGTTGTGAGTGGTGGTGGATTCGAACATTGAACACACCACGAACGGAACACAGAACAACACAACGAACACGACAACACAGATCGACAAGAAACACACGACACTGCTCGTTTTCCACCCCCAAGGGGCAAGACACCATGCATCATACATAGATAGGCTCTACCACGAGACCATCCGCCGCAACACGCCTCGACATGTCTGAGGAAGCAGACGAAGTCGAACAAACCGCCTCAGGCAAGACATTTTCCACTCCAGCACGGGGGGGAAGCAGAGCACAGGAGGAACCACTGCCCCTCGTTCCCCATGGAGAGGACCCGACAACGGGTTAGTGATCCCGGAGCGTCACGTTCAGACGAAGGTTGTCCTTGATCGTTATCGTGGTCCAGCCGAGGGATGGCCTGAGACTCCGACAGACGATAAGGAACACGGGATCAATACCTCGGAAAAAGACCAACACCTCCACCCTAACAACAAGATTGAGGAGATGGAGTGGCAACGATGTATGTTCGATGATGGTGAGACCCAGGGAGCAATAGGTGTGGTGCATCGGAACCACCCTGCCCTCACGGTCAATGGCGTCGCGACCATACAAAACATAATCAACCTATACTCGGCTCTAGCTGTAGTACGGGACTCTTTACTGGACGAAGCGTGTGCCATTAACCACCAAAGGTACCAAGCGTTGCTCAGTACCTTATTCGTTGACAAGAAAGAGATCCAGCCCACTTTTTCTTTCCCATACACTGCGGCGGCTGACAAAGAGCTCGCCACGGACACGAAGTGGCCAAATAGTGCGGGGTTGTTAGTGTTTATTTCTGAAATACAGAATTGGAACTCAATCTCAGCTCGTAACCTGGGGACGGCCATTGCCATATGGAACCTCACCCTTACGGAAACCAAAAGCTGGAAACAGCAACTTCTCCCCCCAGGGGACAACTCTCCACAAGCTGCCCAAGCACGGGAAACCCTAAATGAGCTGCTTGACACGCTTGAGCAGCATTCATGGACATGGGTGTACCGAATGGTCACGAAGTTCAAATACATCAAGTTCAACTTGACGTTCGACAAGGTTATCAAACCTGATGGCAAGGCCTTGGAGATGAAGGTTGCCCCTCACCCAGCGGTCAAGCTCTATTGGTGCAATTATTGTGCCATGTGCGAGCTCGTCGCCCAAACTATAAGTGACATCCTTCGCATTCGCTTAGCGACTGAAGTGCATGTCACATATGGTAATGATGGGAGACCTACCGTTGCCCCAGAGGGTACGAAGTTCGTCTTCTTCCACCGGACTGTTGTTGTTCCGCCTCCAGGGAACAGTAGTGGGGGTGGAGGAAATAACCAGCCCCCCACCACTAATGAACACCAGAAACCGGTGAACAACAAGCTCGTGGAACGGGCCTTGGAGAGGTTAGACAAGGCCACAACCTTCGACTATGGCAAATACAACCCTCAGGTCAATATCGACTTTGGGGATGGGATTTTGCTGCTGTTGGGCTACACATGTATGGACAGCACGGTTGGACAGTTCAGCTTGACCCTCGCTGATACCAAACAAATACTAGTCAACAGAGCTAGTCGATGGGCCTCACAGGACCTGTTAACACATAAGTGGCCCCAATGGGATGAAGAGGCTGGTAGGTTAATCCTCAGTGGGCAATTGAAGTCCACCATGCGATCCCATTACCTGCTTGAACAATTCGTTCGGGGGGCAAACTGGCAATTTATGTGCGACCCGGTCATTGTGGCGGACCTCGTGCCATCTATGGCACAGCGGATGTGGGAGGCAAACGTCTCACATACCGAAATCATAGATCTCCCACATAAATTAATCACTCCCCTCGTTCGCACCGACTTGGCAACGTTGTTGGTGGCGGTTCTTAAGGGCATCGCTAGAGCAACCACCACTAGAGGCCGAACGACTGGGAAGTGTTACATTCGACAAGTCTTGTCTAAAGCGCAAGACGCCGATGATAGGACGTTCTCGCTCTTGAACTTTCGTATCAATCGGTTAGTTGAGGTGGCTCGGTGGGATGCGAAGTTCGTTACGAAGATATTTGGTTCCGCGGCCAATGCGGAAGAACGACGAAGGAGGGCTAATCTCCTGTTACAGGCGATGCAGGAGGTGGGCATATCATCGACGGACCATCAATCCAAGGCCAACGAGCCCCAATTTGATATACTCACGTTTGTCACGTCCAATTCCTGGGGATTACTCTAGTACGGGGTCCAGCCCCTATCAGAGATCCTCATCCAGTTCCTCGAACCCGTATTGGTCTTCGTCATCGAGCTCGTCAAGCTCATCGAACCCGTACTGGGGTCAGGGTGGTGGGCAATCACCGAATCCTTACGTCAACACATCATCTCCAGCAGGGGGTAGCCCTAATCCATACACACAGACAACCAAGTCGAGATTTCATTCTCCACCACCAGTGGGTGTGACATCGCCACCTCCTACATATCAGGCACCACAATTCACCATGCCTTTCTACACACCACCACCCGTACCGCCTCCCATATTGCCCCTTCTTCCACCGCCGGCGGCTCCGACCCAGGGGGCCCCGCCCGCGACTCAGTCAGCGGGGAAGAAGAAGAGGAAAACACGCGTCATCCCGCGCCCAACAAGCCAACCGCTCAGCTCATACCCCATCGACCAGGGTCCGAATCGCTGTCCATATGGCATCCAACGGTTGGAGCAGATTGGCAATCCTCCACCGAACAAAACAAATGTCATATGCAATTATTTTCATGATGCGTTGGCATTCAATGCCCTACCGGATACACGATTCTGGGTATGGCCGTGCCTCATGAGTGAGTCGTGTCAACGATGGCACACTTACCCGGGCACCCCGCAACACCCAATTGCGATGAAACGGTACACGCCGATACAAGGCGGGAGAGTCGAAGGTTAAGAAGCCGGAAGACGGCGATTGGGCGCCCTGCCCAAAGCAGCAGGCACACCTCAAATTGCCCTTCCCAGACGTGGACGAGCATGGGCGGGTCTCGTTAGTACCGAACGGGCAGGTGGCGGGATGGTATGCGGCCTTTGACGCGGAGGCCGATACGCTCAAGAGCCAGTTCCCGGCGGCGGAGAGATACGCGGCATACATGCCTGGACAGGAGTACCTCCTGGCCCAGATGGGTACACGCACCGCACGCAAACGCAAACGCAAACGCTCGCAACGCGTCACGTGTGCTGTGCAGGCCCAAGCCAGCCAGCAGGACAGAAGTCCAAGAAACGAAAATACGGCAAGTGATGGACAACCTCTCGCACAGGCACAACCCCGGACTAGCAAGCGCGTACGCTTCTCAGACCCGTTGGTAGCCATCGCAGACGGTGACACACACGTCGTTAAGACCGGACTGGAAGTTACGACCCCACCGGCAACTAAGGTAGTGGAAATCGCGGACACGCCACCGTCGGATCGGGGGTCAGCGGCCACCGCTGCACCGTCGACGAGTGGGACAGTCACGATCGCATCCACACCACCTGTAGACACGAAACGGGTAGATACGACTCTGCCGATAGATAGGGTAGATAGGTTGGCGAGTTCACCAACGCCAGGTCAGGTGGCCACAGTCGGTATCCCACCACCGACGGCTAGGGTTGTTGATTCCCCACCTACACCACTCATAGACAGCTCTAAGGGGGTCTCAGAATCCTCCATAGACAGCTCTGCTACGGCAGGGGTGAATCCAGGGATAACAGAGGGGTACAACAGTAGTCGTGGCCGTACACTTATACCTGAAGTGACGACCATCCGCAATCATGTACAGGCGGACCCTCATATATCCCCACCCAAAGACAATGTCACAGAGGTGACTAACGCGGATGACGGTGAAATGGACAGGCTAAGTAGCCGTGGCGTTCAAGACTTTGGCTCGAGACTCTTCGCAATTATTGTTTGACCAGTATAACTTAATATAATGATCCGGAACTCACAGTAGACCGTGTCTGCAGTAACAAAGCTTTAACCCTTAACGTAATTTCAGTCCACTTAAGTGAACTAAATCCACTTAAGTGGATGGGATCGTAATTATGTTTACCGTCAAGCATTTAACATCGTTCTTGAATGAGATATCAATAGCCTCTGTGGGTGGCTTGCGGCGTGATCCTGACCCTGCTCTCCGGTTTCGGGCTTCTTAGGATTCACCAGGCCCGCGCCAACCACGGGGCTCCGTGCCGGTTCCCCCCCTTTGCCCTTCTCCCGAGTTTCGGGCTTCCTAGGGTTTACCCGGTTCGCGCCCTCCACTGTGCTCCGTGCCGGTCCACCCCCCTTTGCAGCGGCTTTCCTTCTCCTGGCTTACCACTATCGGGCTCCCTATCCATCTCCAATCTAGGAGTGTCCTGAACTTGAACTCCCCAACTCCCCTTTTTCCCTGACGAGCGCTTCTTGGAGCGTCTCATTCTCCATCAGGAACGTATTTAATGAGGCGCCGAGCATTAACAATCTTGTTCTCCCCCCCTGCCTCTAATCCGATAGTCGAAAGGGCCAGTCTGTTGCATCACCTGATAATGCCCCTTCCAGTGGACAAAGATGGTCTGTTGCATCACCTGATAATGCCCCTTCCAGTGGACAAACATCTTTGAAGATATGCACTTTTGGATCTGTGTGTAATACAACATGACAATGTACACTAGCTTATAAGTTACCATGAACAAGTCCTGCTCTAAGGGCTCTTTGCTTAGCTTGCTGTCCTGTTCCGCTAGCATTGCTTGCCTCACCGCTTGCATTGCCCATGAAGACTGTAGGCATCACCCCCGGATAGCCGGTAAAAGTACCTTTTCCTGGTGACAGGTGCACCAGCTTGTTTTTCAGTATTATTTATCCGGATTGGACCTGATGCCATTTTATTCCTGGTCTGTTGCCGTTTTCCTTTTTGGCTTCACTGAGCTAATACAACGAGACATCATTCTCATTCTTGAGGACTGTGTTTGGTTGTATTACAGACTTTTTTTCGAGCTATCGTTGGGGGCATTACATTTGGAGTCCACATCACTAGGGTGATTTCTTTCTGCTTTGCCACACAGGCAACAGAGTGAATTTTCACTGACCTGTCTCACACGGGGACGTCAGACGAAAACAAATACTCCAGCACAGCTCCCTCATAACTCTTTCACAAAACAAATAATTTGATTGGTCTCAAGCAGGTGGGAGTCTCGTACCCTCTAGCCCAATCCATATCTGTGTGCTCACAAGGAGACATCAGATACAAACTCTCTGTCGTTCTTGCTGTTCTCACACAGAGACCAAGAAGGAGGAGGTGGACAGAAGAGTGAAGGAACACACACAAAACACAAACAAGCATAGGGACAGGAGCACAACACTCTACCCTTCTAGTTTGTGCATTTATCTGCATTATCTCACACATACGTCAGAGTATTTTTGCAACTCTCTGATCGTTTTCTAAAGGTAGGTCTGAGAACCTATCCGACCAACTGTCGATTTCTCAAGGAGAGCTTTTCTAGCTTCTCTATTACTATCTGTGTGTGGGCCCAAGTGCCTCATACTAGATGCAATATAGAAAAGAAGGAGGAGAAAGTAATCTGAGTAAGGAGAACAAGAAATCGGAGAAAGTCTCAAAGACTATTTTTCTTAAACAAAAACAAACATACAAACAGTGTTTCATAGAGGACAGGGAATCTCACTCTACCCTCTCTATTAGTTTCTCTCTTCACTAGTCAATCGACTGAAGGAGGAACAGAACACAAACGAACAAAAACCAAACATAGGAGCTGACACTGTCCTCCTGTTAATTACTACTACGACATCATGTCGACAGAGACCGCCGAAGTGAGTGAATTCTCGGAGGCAGATCAAAGAAGAGAAGAAGAAGAAGCAGGAGGAGGAGGAGGAAGAGGATTGAATGAAGGAGGAGGAGGAGGATTGAATGAAGGAGGAGGAGGAGATGAAGGAGTAGGAGGAGGAGTAGAAGAGGGCTGGGATGATGAAGGAAGATATGGAGGAGACGAAGATGAAGGAGGATTTGAACAAGAAGAGACGGGAGGAGGAGGAGCATATGGTAATCCCTTACCACCTGCCTACACGGGAGGAGGAGGACGAAAAATGATCGACTTGATTCATAGTGATGGAGAGGAGATCACAGTGGAGGAACAACAGTGGGTGCAAGACCACTATGACCTCACTAAAGAAGAGTTTGATAACAAGATGGGGGTAGAGAAGGACACCTATGTGTGGATCCCTCAGGATCAAAGAAGAGAGAAAAGTCGTGCTAAAAAGGATGTCTATATCCTATTATCAAACACAGCACAGCTCCTCGGCAAGCTGGTCTCTGATCCAGAAGAGAGAAAGAAGATACAGCATATCAAGTTTGGGGACACACACACCCACCTTGAATTACTCGATGCTATCTTTGGGGTGTACACTCAAACCCTGATTTGGGAACGTTCATACGGCCCACGATGTGAGGGTTACATCCAGTACACAAACCCAAGAGCAACGGCCAGATTCCTCGCGACTGGTCAGGAGGCAGTCGATGTAACAAAAATGAAGACCAATCTGGGTTCGAAAAACTCGAGTGGCATATTTCATTTTTTACGATGGAAATGAAGGCCTTGGAGGAGGGGAAGGCAGAGATGGAAAAAAGCATTAAGGCAGCAGGAGAAACTCATCCTGTGATTGATGAGTTGGAGAAGACTGACAGAGTTCTGACCAAGATCAGACTGTTGATGGGTGCGTTACTGCATAAGGAGGCATGGAAGAGATGGATTCCTACCAAGGATCACTCTGTCCTTAAATCACTTAGTAACGCACCACCGGTCGCCAACAAAGCAGGTGTTGACCAATATGTGGAGAAATATAATTTTCTCAGATCTGCTTCTGAATTGGTGGCCTTTATCACTCATGCTCAAAAGCTGGTGATATCTGAGAAGAAGAAGGCGAAAGAGAAGGCGGAGTTCGAGAAGACGATGAGACTGGAAAGAATGAAAGCAAAAGTGAGTGGTGCAAACACACACCCTCCTACATATTTGACCCCACCAGCTCCTGCCCTACCAGCCCTGCGCCCCCGGGCTCAACTACGGTGGTGGTCACAAACACGGAGAAGAAGGACAGACAAAACATCATAAATGCCTTCAAGGGGAAGAAAGGAGGAGTGGCAAGTCTCATGCTATATGCCAAGACGAGCTCAGACAAAGACTCTGATGCTTCGCTTTTGAGCAAGCTCAAAGAGATCAATGCCTGCATGAAGGCTTTTCCTTGCGACGAAACGCAGGAATACGAGGCCCTTGTTACTGTTTTTGACCAATCTCTAGTCTTGGAGGGATTCGATCTGACACAGTACAAGTTTTTGAGAAAGAAGGAGGAGATTAAGAGAAACAATGCAACAGGCCTAGACGCTCAGTGTGAACTGGCGGTGGCCACACTCATTTCATATTTTCAATCTCATGGATACCAGCATCTCTGCACTGGTACTCTCATAGGATTTGAAATCTTTGAGACAGTGGCGATGAGTTTGAGGAGTGCTGTTGGCTTGGCGGCGACCTTACGGAGGTAGTTTCCTCCTATGGGCTATTCTATGGCCGCAAGTCGATCATCCTCTATTTCTTCTCGGCGTTACACACAGTTAACCCGAGTAAGCTTACTCAGCTCATACAACAATGCTCGACGTTTAGCTCAGTGAAGTCCAAGAACTTCCTCGAGACACACGTGTTCGAAAATACGGTTCAAAGCGTTGCTCCGTCAGCACTGTTTCAAAAAGTGATGAGTGCATGCTCAAACATGGACTCGCTCACGGAGGCACATACGGCACAGGCAGGCGGTGTACCTGTTGGCGCACAAGCCACGTACACAAACAGAGTTGCCGGTTGGAAGAGACAGAGAGAGCCAGACCTGAAGACCGCATGTTGGAGGTGGTTCGCGGGCTTGCAGTGTAAGGCACAGATGGAGAACAGAGACTGCTCTTTCAATCATGATAGGCAGAACCCAACAGCAAGGGCAAATTTTCTGAGCAGGACGGAAGGCAAGGAACCGGGCCTTTTCAACATGCTTCAGATTGCCGCTGTGAACGAAGGTTGGTATGCCAACATGTGTGATGATGAGGAGTTACGAGAGGCAATCATTACCTACATGAAGAGTGAAGGAGAAGAAAGAGGAAAGGGAGAGACAAAGAACTTAAAGGCCTCTCAAAGAGGACGAGAAGGAGGAGCAGGAGCAGGAGGACGAGGAGGAGGAGGAGGAGGAGGAGGAGGGGGCGAGGAACATGGAGAGGAGCCTCGATGTGGCAGGGAACCCCTCAGAGAGGAAGAGGAGGAGGTCGGGGATATACCCCTTATGGAGGGAGAGCTGTTCGAGCTCCAGCCCCCCCACCCAGAGGAGGAGGAGGCTCGTGGGCAAGCTCCAACCCGAATTTCGGTCGAGCTCAGGCCTACAACACTGCCTCGGAGACCGATACATCATCCTACCCGGACACTACTCAAGGTAATCGTTTCGAGGTGGTGGAATGACTGGAGGGGGAAGAAGAGAGGAAGGAGAGAAGACTGTGAAGATTAACCCTAAAGTCACAGTGCTTTCTAATGCTGTTGTGCAGACTGGGCCAACGCTTCCTCTATGTGAAAACAAAGATGTGGGTACACAGAGACTGCAGCCCCAAGGTAGTCTCATACCCGTTCATACAGCACGGTTACCAATGATAACTGATGCGAATAGGAAGGCGAGACTTGCGATGGAGGCGAGGAGGCCAATGGCAGACGTATCGCCTCGGCCAAGCAAACAACCACGAACAGACTCAATGTCTACGGTCGCGGCGGGTGGCGAGCAAAAAGACAATGTGTGTACTCAAGTACCACAAGACAATGTCGCTCAAATAGTAAACGCACCAGTACCGCAGAATAATAAAAATGTTGATGAGGTGAAGCAGGAGGAGAAGAAGGAGGAGTTGAAAAACTTAGAGACAAGACTCCAAAATTTGGAACGTAAAGTTCTTGTTCTCGCAGCCAATATACACAGGCCCGATGCTCTGTGTTATACGGAACTTTATTGTGAAACATTGAAGACAATATTAAAAGTTGGTCATGATACGATGGCGAATATTAATATTGTCGGCCGGAAGTTTTTAAATCGATACCGGGACTGGGTGGACGGAAATATGAAAAAGTCAACAGGCACTCTACAAGGAGTGAGCAGCCGGACGGATATCACGGGAATCATCACACTGAACCTTTAAATTGAAATCCGCACGAGTATACCGTATGGACCTCTATGTCGTCCCCGGTTACCACGGGTCAATATTACTATCGTATGACCAATTGGCTACGATGGGGGCTGTGATTGATTGCGCCGCACGGCGAGTGATATATGGAGTAAAAAGAGGAGAAGAGAACGATATTGATCCCTTCAACGCTACTGACTCTTATGAGGCTTATGAGCTGAGTCTAGCGACGGATCACAAAAAGATGGCCATCGCACATGAGGCACTTGAGGTGTACGTTCACCCCCATGTCGTAAGACCGGATGAGCTGTCCTGGACCGACAATTGGGAATCCCAAGTGTGAACTGTCACAGTTCCGACATGCCATTGGGACAAAAAGTCTATTGATGACTTAATCGAGAAGCGAAAGGAGGAGATTATATGTGTCGCACAAAGAAGCCCGTCGTTGGCGAGATTCGCGGAAGGAGTAGGAACAGATGTCCATATTACTAACGGATACTGTTTCCATGCGAAAGTAGGAGAAGAAAAAAGGGAGGCGTTTGTACCAAGGAGAACGGGGCGAATCCCGGATACTCCACCAGAAACTATTAAAAGTTTTATTACTGATTTCTGGGGTGACGAGCCCACGTGGCCGCGTTCACTGTCTGAAGTGAAGAAATGCGTACGGACTTTATTCGAAAATAATAAGCCGTATACTATTATCCTGCCATATAATGAGAAGGCGATATGGGCGCAGGAAATAAGGGACCGGCTTATTGATCATCCTATACCGGTACCCTCTCGCAAGCAACAGCTAGTGGTGGCTTGTCGTATGGGAACTCGTGAGCAGAGCAGTGCATACAAGCGGAAGCTCAGAGACCTCGACAAGTTGAAATTGATACCGCAAGCATTCACATGCTTTGATGGTTTTTACACCCGTAAAGCTCCTTTGCAATACGCGAGACTCATTGACATGCTGGTGGAGCTCGGTAAGGATGATGAGCCGGACACGGTCACGTATGAAAAGACGGGCCTAGATGATGTCTCGGAAGAGGACTTAGGCTTGGAGGAGGACAGAGAACCCCTCAAGCAACATAAGCAGATGTCTGATGAAGATTTTCAAGAGGCGGCGCGGAACATATTGGAAGAAGGAGTAGGCACGGAGAAGGAGAAGGAGCTTTTAAAAGCCAAATTAGAGGCGAACAAGGAAATTTTTGACCCTCCACATGCAGGTGGTGTCAAGCCTGAAGATTTCACTGCGGTTATTTACAAAATACCGGGTGCGGAGCCGTCACCGGCACCACGAAGGGCGAATTTGAGTATACATGAGGCGAAGATAGCGGAGGAGCTAGCAACACAGCTGCTCAATGAGGACTTTATTGAGAGATCAACATCTCTAATAGTCTCACAACCGAGAATAGTGCCGAAGCCAGGAGGAGAATGGCGCCTGACAGTTAACTATGCTCGTGTTAACAAGGTGCTGGAGGAAGAGAGAAATCCTCTCCCGACATTAGAAGAAGGAAGGAGAGTACTGCGGAATGCAAAATTCTATTCGGTCATTGACCTTAAGAATGGCTTCTGGCAGATACCACTGGAGGAAAAGTTCAGATGGCTGACGGCGTTTGTGGTGGGTATGGAAATTACCAATGGAAAGTGCTTCCGATGGGCCTCAAGCAAGCCCCAGGACTTTTCCAGAAGGCGATGCAGAAGATGTTGAGCAGTCAGTACGATGATTTGTCTGACGGAGGCTTTATGAGAAGGCGGGGACAGAAGGCGGGAGAATATGCATTTTGCTATATCGATGACATTATCGTATACTCTAACACAATGGAGGAGCATATCGATCATTTGTCCGATATATTCAGGCGCATCGGAGCTTTTGGCCTGAAGTGCAATCTGAAGAAGTGTCAACTTGCCAAGACGAGTGTGACATACTTAGGGTACGAGATCTCCCATAATCGAGTCTCGATATCCAAAGAGAAGAGGGAGGAGATTATGAATCGACCGATACCAAAGAACCGCACTGAATTGCACTCATTCCTTGCGATGGCGCAATACTATAGCCAGTTTATACCCGATTGGGGTGCAACACGGGCTAAGTTGGAGAAAATGATAGATTTTGGAGACTTTGAGAAGTGGGACGAAGAGGCTTTGCAAGCGTTTCATGCGCTCAAAGATCTCATTTACAAAGACCCGAAAGACGGAGGACTGGTGTTAACGATGCCCGACTTTACGAAACAATTCGTAGTCGATACAGACGCATCTTAGTTTGCGATTGGGGCTGTATTACAACAAAAGGATGAGGAGAAGAAATAACGCCCAATCATGTTTATTAGTAGGAAGTTGTGTGCGGCGGAGAGAAACTATTGCACAAGGCAAAGAGAGGCGTTGGCGGTAGTATGGGCCCTCAAGAGGCTCAGAGAGTATTTGTGGGAAGGACCCCAATTTACTGTCAGAACTGATCATCATAACCTGTTATGGTTGATGAATCATGAACAGACTGGACGGCTGGCGCGGTGGCAAGCGTTCTTGTCTTGTTTCGATTTTACAATGATCCATCTACCGGGAAAGCGAAATTTGGTCGCTGATAGCCTCTCTAGGCTAGAGTGTAACTCAGAAGTATCGGCGTTGGTGTCCACGGTGGAGATGGAAGACTTGTCCACTGACAAGGTGTATGAGGTCAGCCACATTGAGGCGATGGAGATGGCGAGTGGAGTCCGATATGACCGCACAGGTCTACGGTACTGTCCACAAGGCCCGGATCACGGGATATGTTGTGAGCTACATACCCAGGAGGACGCTGAGTGGTCCTATGAGGTATATGAGAATGCGAAGGCGAACATAAGAGAGGAAGAGGAGACGCAGGATGTTTATGCGGAGCCTCCTCAAGAGCGGAGAAGTGACCTAGACGATGACCCGGAAAGAATCGGGATACGGCTAGAAGATGGTACTATTCATATAGCCTCGCCTACCGCATGGAGGCAACAACAGGCTCAAGATCCGGAGTTTAAGGAACTCATACAGTTATATCAGAACCCGGATGAGCTGAAGATGACGAAAGCGATCAAAGATCAGATGAAGGAGATGGGATGGAGAGATGGTCTACTGTGGTACAAGGGCCTTCACGGTCGCTATGCGTCACAGCCGGACAAATGGACCCTTTGGGTACCGGAGAGTCTGAGACGATTTATATTTGTCGCAGCCCACAATCGCCCACTTTTGGCGCATCCGGGTCGACAACGAACTCATATGTTCGTAGCGAGGCGATTCTGGTGGAAGAAGATGAAGGAGGAGATGGATCAGGCGGTGGATGCATGCATCCCGTGCAAGATAAACAAAACACCACTGAAGGCAAATTTCGGCCTGATTGGCGAATTTCCTCTTCATGCGGGGATGTTTGAGTTTATACACATTGATCATGTGGGACCTTTCCCAGAATCGAAGGATGGTTACAAATACCTCCTCACGGCTATTGACAGAGCCACCAACTATGTGTGGATCATCCCTGTCAAAGACGTCACCGGCAAGACGACGGCCGAGGCGCTGATCGATAGGATCATCTCACAGATCGGAGTACCAAGAAAGATATGTTCTGATCGAGGCTCGGACTTTAATAACGAGGTCATCGACAAACTATCTAAGTATTACGGGATGAAATGGCAATATGTTACTGCCTATAACCCGCGAGCAAATGGGAAAATCGAGCGGGTACACAGACCCCTCAAAGCCTCACTAAAGATGTATTGCACGAAGAAGGAGAATCAAAGAGCATGGGTCGAGGCAGCACCATCATTTGCGTTTGCAATGAACTGTCTACCCTCTACGGCGTTAGGAGGCTCGAAGAGCTCAATCTCGCCATATCAGTTAGTATATGGGCGTGAGCCTGATATCCCGACTTCGCTCCTTCACCCAAAAGACACTTGGGCGGATGCGGATGAGTTGTTTGGGATGAGACTTAGAGTGAAGATGGAGGCGGAACAAATAGTCAGGGCGCATAGAGAGGCGGAGCGCCGAAAGACTGATGCTGAAGGGGTGCGACAAGCGCACTTGGATCAGATCAAGTTTCAGGTTGGGGATATTGTACTGTTGTACCATCCTCAAGTCCCGAAGGGAGTCAGCTCTAAGCTGTTCACTCACTGGAAAGGACCTTATCAGATTATGGAACAGACGGGACCTCTGAACTACAAGATCATGGGTGGAGGGAAGGTGCAAATTGTGAATGTAAGAAGGCTGATTAAGTATGATCCCTTCTTACTGGAAGATGAATCCGTTGAGGAGGCGTTAAAACGGATGAAGGATGATTTCAAAGAGGTGCCGCCCATCCACAAGGAGGCTGGCATAGACCAAGACGATGCTTATCGGGCACCGATAGCTGAGAAGGAGGAGAGTGAGGTGGACAGCAAGGAGAAGACTGACCGCATAAGCGCGGTGGGGACTCAGTCCAAGTCTCCGCGAGAGCATAGCGGAAAGAAGGAGAAGATCACAGAGGCGCAGCTAAGGAGAGCGCGGAATGATCTTATCAACGACCAACCGAGGAAGGCGATGAGGTCGATGAGATCAAAGGACGTCCACCAGGAGGAGGAGGGGACGGACACTGACCCAAACGCGGGCAACGTTGAGATTGTCCATGAGCGATGGAAGGAAGGCGATGCGATAGCAACCATCGCATGGGTGAAAAATGTTTTCTATCTGATGAGACCAGCGGAACAACATGTCGCTGATGACACTCTCTCAGACTTATACTTGATGCGGGTCGTGGCGGTCCCACGACAGATGCGTGTCACACGGACACTCAAAATATCATCAGCCGCAAAGATAGTACAACCGATACTCCAGTTCTGGAGAAGTATGGACCCGGTTGAGGATCCAAAGGCAAGACATTATCTGCCAGTATATAAAGACGCAAAAAGTCTCGAGACATGGGATGATACAATTACTCCCAGAGACAAGGATTACACTGCGTGGACCATTCAGACACTGCCAAGAGGAGTGCTTGATGTCCCTTTTGAATTATCGTTGGGCGGAATCCCTAATAAGATCTGGGACATTCTCGAACAGTCAAAGTTCGATCTGACTTTTGTTGGTGGTCCTCCACCAGGCAAAGAAATCCGCGCCAGACGACGAAGGCAGTGACAAAGAAACTATTTTTCTTTATGCGTCTCAAATAAACTGATTGATTGCCCACGGCGTATCATGATTTGATCATGCATCATCAGTTATCAATATGAATATTAAAAAGACTCAGTGATATAACTTGGCATTCGATCGCAACATACGAGTGCGAAAGGTCGATCGACGATGATACTACACCGTATACGGGGATCGCTAGTGTATTGAGCGATGGTGTTCCCGGGTATGACCCTTTCCAAGTCCTGGGATGATGTTCTCGAAAATGAAATGTTCTCTGAAACTTTCATTAAATTATTTTTTACGATAGATTATATACTGTCGTACCTGAGCACGGTCAATCTCTACTTGTGTCGGTATATCGCAGGGTCGGGTACATACACCTCGACTTCGGATATAGCTATTAGGACTGGCCCCCTAATACTATATCATAGGATATCCGCCTTATACAAGGGTATGTCATTAAAAAAGACAATGTACTTACGATCTCCCTGTGAATAATAATAATAATAATAATGATAATGATAAGAAGAAGAAGGAGATCAAAGGGGGAATCGTACTACAGCACCACGTTGCTTGTATTTTTTTATTAATAGTACGTTTGTTCTTGACATACTGCCGAAAAAAAAAAAAAAAAATTTGAGGGGAAGGAGTTCAAAATTTACAAGAAAGGCTAGAGAATCCGCTTTGACGTGCCGTATGAGGATATATTTATCGTCTTTTAGCGTCTATCCGTGGGTCGATGCGCTGTGTGGCATGACTCCATAGCGCATACTATTTGCAGAAAGAAATCAGAAGGTGTATGACGAAAATGCTATTTCCGTCATAAAATCGGGAGGGGGTACTGTAGGCATCACCCCCCGGATAGCCGGTAAAAAGTACCTTTTCCTGGTGACAGGTGCACCAGCTTGTTTTTCAGTATTATTTGTCCGGATTGGACCTGATGCCATTTTATTCCTGGTCTGTTGCCGTTTTCCTTTTTGGCTTCACTGAGCTAATACAACGAGACATCATTCTCATTCTTGAGGACTGTGTTTGGTTGTATTACCGACTTTTTACGAGCTAT
>WBZZ01001971.1:0-12500 GCA_019918135.1 Paulinella micropora
TGACGACGGTGAAGAGCAGTCTCTGGCCTCAGGTTCGGGTCAGAAAAAGAAAATTCTGCCCAAGTCCCCACCACTGAGACATCCTGTTCAGAAGGCTCCTGTTTCTGCTTCAAGTAAATCAAGCCCATCAGGAAGCTCTGTGTCAACCCCTTCCAGTGGAAGCAGGAAGAGGAAGGAGAAAAGTGATGAAGACCTCAGCTTGACTCCTGACACTAGCAAACTTTCTCCTGCAGTCAAGAAAGCAAAGAAAATGAAAGGCCACAAGAAGTTCGGCAAAAACGTGACCGAAAAAGACAAGCAAGCGCAAGAAGAAGCCAAGTTCCAAGAAGGTAAAATCTCATTTGAGCCTGTCTGTACTTGTGACTTTTATGCATAAAAGTGTCATGTGTTGTTCAGAAACGAGGACCTTGGTCCAGGCAGCAACCCAAGACATCTCTTCGCTCTCGTACGACAACGTTGAAGTTCTGCCAGACGAGATCGCGGGTGCTCCGCACAAAGGGGTCATCGACCGCTCGCTGGACGAGAACCATGTCGGCGAACTCATGAACAATTTCTACACGAGTGGAAAATCCAACGACAAGACCGAGTGGGTGGGTTGGCTGCAGGACACCAAAGACAAGGTTACCTTTGAAAAAGATTTTGGCTTGGACGACGAGGACAACGAATTGATGGAGCCTCCTGCTTTCTGCGACCGAGACATTGTCAATGAGTGGACGAAAAAGTGGAGAGCTGCTGGCCTCATCGACTGCAAGGGCGGCAAACTGGACTGGAAAAACATTCCGTTGGACAAGCGTACGGAGCTGCAAACGTTCTTGAGGGACAAGATGAAGGAAGGCAAGCTGCACATGGAGGCGTTCGTGGGCCTCCACACCTCCAACGCAATTCAGCGCTTGCATCGAATTCACCCCACGCAGCCGTTGTGGCAAATCATCAAGATGTCGAAGCTTCGATTCGTGAGATGGAACGAGGAAGGTCGGCTTGCAGTGAGTCTGTTGGGTGCCTACGAGAATCGCGTGGCGCAGACGCAACGCAAGAACACGTTTGGGGAGAACGCCATCGCTGCACACAACCAAGGCTACCTTGCGATTTTGCGTCTCAAGGATCAATCTCCCAAGTCGATTCAAAAGTTTTTGGGTACTTGGAAGCAGGAGTTTGCTCTTTCCCGCAAGATCAACCAAGCTACCTTCAATTCGATGTGGACGTACGTGTCGTCTCACACAGGCGATCTTTGGAAGGTGTGGAAGCAGCTTCTTTCCCGCCATGGCATTCGCGAAGACATGGACAAGGCCATCATCGACAGCATTAACGAACTGCACTGGATTCAAAAGGACAAGCCTGGCGTGTTGGAGGAAATGCAAGCTCTAGTGAAAAAGCTCTCTGAGTGCAAGTTGAAGCAAGTCAACAGCATCATGAAGGAGTTTTTCATCAGTCAGAAGAAGTACTGCTGCTACTCAAGTTGAAGGAGGACATTGTTGCCCTGGCCCAGTCCATGAACATGTTTCAAATCGAGGGAGTTTTCAACAATGAGAACTGGGACGAACTGTGCATGTTGGTTCCGCATGAACACTGAGACTGCGCAAAGGACCATGATGGCAACAGTCGATTTCCTGTACAAGTCGGCCGTCAATGCTCGCAAGATTCCTGAAGCGCTCAGGAAGCAAGTGATCGTGTGGTTCGACCTTGCGAAAGTGAGTTACTTATTGGGAAAAGATGTTGATAAAGAAGCCTTTCAGGTCTAGTCGTCACCTTGTAATTTATGCATAAAAGAGTCATGTTTGGTTTTGCCTGTGCAGGCTGAAACGGAGTTGGAATTGGCAACGCGACGATCATGAAGGGCGACATGTTCAAGATTGCAAGTCTTCTTCCATCTAACGCTGCATTTGGTCACCTAGCCTTTTCTGCAGTCATGACTTTTATGCATAAAAGTGTCACATTCAGTTCTTGCCAGTCCTGGCATTTCACGTTTTTGCTGGTTTTGTTTTGGTGTATTTGCAGATTGCCTGTACACGGACTTGCCGTACAACATTTCGGAATTACAGCATGATCAGGAGGAGATCAACTAGGAGAAAATGAAGACCTTGCTCAACGCATTCAGTGTCGTTGGCAACTCTAAGAACAGTGCTGTTGTCTTCCACTACCACCCTTCAGTACAACATGCTGGTGGAGGCTCTTTAGTGACTGGGTACCAGACAATTGAAACGGTGTACTGGTACAAAAAGAATCACAACTACGTGGGAGGTGTCCAGAAGTGGATCAAGGCTGTGGAGATGATGTTGGTGGCCTTCAACCCGAAGCAGGCCTCCTTCACCCTCAACCTCGACCCGAACCCCATCAACCGTCACAACCTCTTCGTCATCGAGGTACCGGTCAAGAAATAGCGCCATTCCTCCGACAGAGCACGCGTGAACGTCTTCGAGAAACCGACGGAGCTGTCAAAACAGATTTTGTCAACCATTCTGCCATCTCTGAGCAATCACGGTTCTTGTTGCATGCATGGGTTCGGGTTCAGAGGTAATCGGAGCTTTGGAGGCCGACATGCGAGTTACTGGAATCGACAACGATGCAAAGCAGGTTGACTTCGCGAAGGCTTGTGTCAGGGAGTTCCTGAAACAGAACAACAAGAATGGCAAGAAGAAAAAGGCTACCCGTGACGACGAAGTTGTGGACGACGACGAGGTGGAAGAGGAAAACGACCCAGGTAAAGTCGACAAACTTCTTGAAAAAAAGGGGCACGTTGGCGGAAGTGACAAGGGCGCGACCAAGGCGATCTGTTTCACTTGCAAGCAAACCGTGGACATCGAAGAAGATGACGTTGTGCACTGCGAACAGGACAACCACTACCTACATGGACCGTCGTACGTGCCCAATTCATCGTCTTCCGCCGGTCCCGCAGCTCCGTGTTCGATCGTTTGCTTTGACTCCGTCCTCAACGGCTGTGTCAAAACCGATGGCTTGTAGGCATCACCCCCCGGATAGCCGGTAAAAAATACCTTTTCCTGGTGACAGGTGCACCAGCTTGTTTTTCAGTATTATTTGTCCGGATTGGACCTGATGCCATTTGATTCCTGGTCTGTTGCCGTTTTCCTTTTTGGCTTCATTGAGCTAATACAACGAGACATCATTCTCATTCTTGAGGACTGTGTTTGGTTGTATTACCGACTTTTTACGAGCTATCGTTGGGGGCATTACATTTGGAGTCCACATCACTAGGGTGATTTCTTTCTGCTTTGCCACACAGGCAACAGAGTGAATTTTCACTGACCTGTCTCACACGGGGACGTCAGACGAAAACAAATACTCCAACACAGCTCCCTCATAACTCTTTCACAAAACAAATAATTTGATTCGTCTCAAGCAGGTGTCTCGTACCCTCTAGCCCAATCAGTATCTGTGTGCTCACAAGGAGACATCAGATACAAACTCTCTGTCGTTCTTGCTGTTCTCACACAGAGACCAAGAAGAAGGAGGTGGACAGAAGAGTGAAGGAACACACACAAAACACAAACAAGCATAGGGACAGGAGCACAACACTCTACCCTTCTAGTTTGTGTATTTATCTGCATTATCTCACACATACGTCAGAGTATTTTTGCAAATCTCTGATCGTTTTCTAAAGGTAGGTCTGAGAACCTATCCGACCGACTGTCGACTTCTCAAGGAGAGCTTTTCTAGCTTCTCTATTACTATCTGTGTGTAGGTCCAAGTGCCTCATACTAGATACAATATAGAAAAGAAGGAGGAGACAGTAATCTGAGTAAGGAGAACAAGAAATCGGAGAAAGTCTCAAAGACTATTTTTCTCAAACAAAAACAAACATACAAACAGTGTTTCATAGAGGACAGGGAATCTTATCCTACCCTCTCTATTAGTTTCTCTCTTCACTAGTCAATCGACTGAAGGAGGAACAGAACACAAACGAACAAAAACCAAACATAGGAGCTGACACTGTCCTCCTGTTGATCACTACTACGACATCATGTCGACAGAGACCGCCGAAGTGAGTGAATTCTCGGAGGCAGATCAAAGAAGAGAAGAAGAAGCAGGATCCCTCAGGATCAAAGAAGAGAGAAAAGTCTTGCTAACAAGGATGTCTATATCCTATTATCAAACACAGCACAGCTCCTCGGCAAACTGGTCTCTGATCCAGAAGAGAGAAAGAAGATACAGCATATCAAGTTTGGGGACACACACACCCACCTTGAATTACTCGATACTATCTTTGGGGTGTACACTCAAACCCTGATTTGGGAACGTACATACGGCCCACGATGTGAGGGTTACCTCCAGTACACAAACCCAAGAGCAACGGCCAGATTCCTCGCGACTGGTCAGGAGGCAGTCGATGTAACAAAAATGAAGACCAATCTGGGTTCGAAAAACTCGAGTGGTATATTTCATTTTTTTACAATGGAAATAAAGGCCTTGGAGGAGGGGAAGGCAGAGATGGAAAAAAGCATTAAGGCAGCAGGAGAAACTCATCCTGTGATTGATGAGTTAGAGAAGACCGACAGAGTTCTGACCAAGATCAGACTGTTGATGGGTGCGTTACTGCACAAGGAGGCATGGAAGAGATGGATTCCTACCAAGGATCACTCTGTCCTTAAATCACTTAGTAACGCACCACCGGTCGCCAACAAAGCAGGTGTTGACCAATATGTGGAGAAATATAATTTTCTCAGATCTGCTTCTGAATTGGTGGCCTTTATCACTCATGCTCAAAAGCTGGTGATATCTGAGAAGAAGAAGGCGAAAGAGAATGAGGAGTTCAAGAAGACGATGAGACTGGAAAGAATGAAAGCAAAAGTGAGTGGTGCAAAGACACACCCTCCGACATATTTGACCCCACCAGCTCCTGCCCCACCAGCCCCTGCACCCTCGGGCTCAACTACGGTGGTGGTCACAAACACGGAGAAGAAGGACAGACAGAACATCATAAATGCCTTCAAGGGGAAGAAAGGAGGAGTGGCAAGTCTCATGCTATATGCCAAGACGAGCTCAGACAAAGACTCTGATGCTTCGCTTTTGAGCAAGCTCAAAGAGATCAATGCCTGCATGAAGGCTTTTCCTTGCGACGAAACGCAGGAATACGAGGCCCTTGTTACTGTTTTTGACCAATCTCTAGTCTCGGAGGGATTTGATCTGACACAGTACAAGTTTTTGAGAAAGAAGGAGGAGATTAAGAGAAACAATGCAACAGGCCTAGACGCTCAGTGTGAACTGGCGGTGGCCACACACATTTCATATTTTCAATCTCATGGATACCAGCATCTCTGCACTGGTACTCTCATAGGATTTGAAATCTTTGAGACAGTGGCGATGAGTTTGAGGAGTGCTGTTGGCTTGGCGGCGACCCTTACGGAGGTAGTTTCCTCCTATGGGCTATTCTATGGCCGCAAGTCGATCATCCTCTATTTCTTTTCGGCGTTACACACAGTTAACCCGAGTAAGCTTACTCAGCTCATACAACAATGCTCGACGTTTAGCTCAGTGAAGTCCAAGAACTTCCTCGAGACACACGTGTTCGAAAATACGGTTCAAAGCGTTGCTCCGTCAGCACTGTTTCAAGAAGTGATGAGTGCATGCTCAAACATGGACTCGCTCACGGAGGCACATACGGCACAGGCAGGCGGTGTACCTGTTGGCGCACAAGCCACGTACACAAACAGAGTTGCCGGTTGGAAGAGGCAGAGAGAGCCAGACCTGAAGACCGCATGTTGGAGGTGGTTCGCGGGCTTGCAGTGTAAGGCACAGATGGAGAACAGAGACTGCTCTTTCAATCATGATAGGCAGAACCCAACAGCAAGGGCAAATTTTCTGAGCAGGACGGAAGGCAAGGAACCGGGCCTTTTCAATATGCTTCAGATTGCCGCTGTGAACGAAGGTTGGTATGCCAATATGTGTGATGATGAGGAGTTACGAGAGGCAATCATTACCTACATGAAGAGGATGAAGGAGAAGAAGGAGGAAAGGGAGAGACAAAAGAACTTAAAGGCCTCTCAAAGAGGACGAGAAGGAGGAGCAGGAGCAGGAGGACGAGGAGGAGGAGGAGGAGGAGGACGAGGACGAGGAACATGGAGAGGAGCCTCGAGGTGGCAGGGAACCCCTCAGAGAGGAAGAGGAGGAGGTCGGGGATATACCCCTTATGGAGGGAGAGCTGTTCGAGCTCCAGCCCCCCCACCCAGAGGAGGAGGAGGCTCGTGGGCAAGCTCCAACCCAAATTTCGGTCGAGCTCAGGCCTGCAACACTGCCTCGGAGACCGATACGTCATCCTACCCGGACACTACTCAAGGTAATCGTTTCGAGGTGGTGGAATGACTGGAGGGGGAAGAAGAGAGGAAGGAGAAGACTGTGAAGTTTAACCCTAAAGTCACAGTGCTTTCTAATGCTGTTGTGCAGACTGGGCCAACGCTTCCTCAATCTGAATACAAAGATGTGGGTACACAGAGACTGCAGCCCCAAGGTAGTCTCATACCCGTTCATACAGCACGGTTACCAATGATAACTGATGCAAATAGGAAGGCGAGACTTGCGATGGAGGCGAGGAGGCCAATGGCAGACGTATCGCCTCGGCCAAGCAAACAACCACGAACAGACTCAATGTCTACGGTCGCGGCGGGTGGCGAGCAAAAAGACAATGCGTGTACTCAAGTACCACAAGACAATGTCGCTCAAATAGTAAACGCACCAGTACCGCAGAATAATAAAAATGTTAATGAGGTGAAGCAGGAGGAGAAGAAGGAGGAGTTGAAAAACTTAGAGACAAGACTCCAAAATTTGGAACGTAAAGTTCTTGTTCTCGCAGCCAATATACACAGGCCCGATGCTCTGTGTTATACGGAACTTTATTGTGAAACATTGAAGACAATATTAAAAGTTGGTAATGATACGATGGCGAATATTAATATTGTCGGCAGGAAGTTTTTTAATCGATACCGGGACTGGGTGGACGGAAATATGAAAAAGTCAACGGGCACTCTCAAAGGAGTGAGCAGCCGGACGGATATCACGGGAATCATCACACTGACCTTTAAATTGAAATCCGCACGAGTATACCGTATGGACCTCTATGTCGTCCCCGGTTACCACGGGTCAATATTACTATCGTATGACCAATTGGCTACGATGGGGGCTGTGATTGATTGCGCCGCACGGCGAGTGATATATGGAGTAAAAAGAGGAGAAGAGAACGATATTGATCCCTTCAACGCTACTGACTCTTATGAGGATGAGCTGAGTCTAGCGACGGATCACAAAAAGATGGCCATTGCACATGAGGCACTTGAGGTGTACGTTCACCCCCATGTCGTAAGACCGGATGAACTGTCCTGGACCGACAATTGGGAATCCCAAGTGTGCACTGTCACAGTTCCGACATGCCATTGGGACAAAAAGTCTATTGATGACTTAATCGAGAAGCGAAAGGAGGAGATTATATGTGTCGCACAAAGAAGCCCGTCGTTGGCGAGATTCGCGGAAGGAGTAGGAACAGATGTCCATATTACTAACGGATACTGTTTCCATGCGAAAGTAGGAGAAGAAAAAAGGGAGGCGTTTGTACCAAGGAGAACGGGGCGAATCCCGGATACTCCACCAGAAACTATTAAAAGTTTTATTACTGATTTCTGGGGTGACGAGCCCACGTGGCCGCGTTCACTGTCTGAAGTGAAGAAATGCTTACGGACTTTATTCGAAAATAATAAGCCGTATACTATTATCCTGCCATATAATGAGAAGGCGATATGGGCGCAGGAAATAAGGGACCGGCTTATTGATCATCCTATACCGGTACCCTCTCGCAAGCAACAGCTAGTGGTGGCTTGTCGTATGGGAACTCGTGAGCAAAGCAGTGCATACAAGCGGAAGCTCAGAGACCTCGACAAGTTGAAATTGATACCGCAAGCATTCACATGCTTTGATGGTTTTTACACCCGTAAAGCTCCTTTGCAATACGCGAGACTCATTGACATGCTGGTGGAGCTCGGTAAAGATGATGAGCCGGACACGGTCACGTATGAAAAGAAGGGCCTAGATGATGTCTCGGAAGAGGACTTAGGCTTGGAGGAGGACAGAGAACCCCTCAAGCAGCATAAGCAGATGTCTGATGAAGATTTTCAAGAGGCGGCGCGGAAAATATTGGAAGAAGGAGTAGGCACGGAGAAGGAGAAGGAGCTTTTAAAAGCCAAATTAGAGGCGAACAAGGAAATTTTTGACCCTCCACATGCAGGTGGTGTCAAGCCTGAAGATTTCACTGCGGTTATTTACAAAATACCGGGTGCGGAGCCGTCACCGGCACCACGAAGGGCGAATTTGAGTATACATGAGGCGAAGATAGCGGAGGAGCTAGCAAGACAGCTGCTCAATGAGGACTTTATTGAGAGATCAACATCCTCAATAGTCTCACAACCGAGAATAGTGCCGAAGCCAGGAGGAGAATGGCGCCTGACAGTTAACTATGCTCGTGTTAACAAGGTGCTGGAGGAAGAGAGAAATCCTCTCCCGACATTAGAAGAAGGAAGGAGAGTACTGCGGAATGCAAAATTCTATTCGGTCATTGACCTTAAGAATGGCTTCTGGCGTTTGTGGTCGGTATGGAAATATACCAATGGAAAGTGCTTCCGATGGGCCTCAAGCAAGCCCCAGGACTTTTCCAGAAGGCGATGCAGAAGATGTTGAGCAGTCAGTACGATGATTTGTCTGACGGTGGCTTTATGAGAAGGCGGGGACAGAAGGCGGGAGAATATGCATTTTGCTATATCGATGACATTATCGTATACTCTAACACAATGGAGGAGCATATCGATCATTTGTCCGATATATTCAGGCGCATCGGAGCTTTTGGTCTGAAGTGCAATCTAAAGAAGTGTCAACTTGCCAAGACGAGTGTGACATACTTAGGGTACGAGATCTCCCATAATCGAGTCTCGATATCCAAAGAGAAGAGGGAGGAGATTATGAATCGACCGATACCGAAGAACCACACTGAATTGCACTCATTCCTTGCGATGGCGCAAAAGTGGGCAATTGTGGGCTGCGACAAATATAAATCGTCTCAGACTCTCCGGTGTCCAAAGGGTCCATTTGTCCGGCTGTGACGCATAGCGACCGTGAAGGCCCTTGTACCACAGTAGACCATCTCTCCATCCCATCTCCTTCATCTGATCTTTGATCGCTTTCGTCATCCGTAGCTCATCCGGGTTCTGATATAACTATATCAGTTCTTTAAACTCCGGATCTTGAGCCTGTTGTTGCCTCCATGCGGTAGGCGAGGCTATATGGATAGTACCATCTTCCAGCCGTACCCCGATTCTTTCCGGGTCATCGTCTAGGTCACTTCTCCGCTCTTGAGGAGGCTCCGCATAAACTTCCTGCGTCTCCTCTTCCTCTCTTATGTTCGCCTTCGCATTCTCATATACCTCATAGGACCACTCAGCGTCCTCCTGGGTATGTAGCTCACAACATATCCCGTGATCCGGGCCTTGTGGACTGTACCGTAGACCTGTGCGGTCATATCGGACTCCACTCGCCATCTCCATCGCCTCAATGTGGCTGACCTCATACACCTTGTCAGTGGACAAGTCTTCCATCTCCACCGTGGACACCAACGCCGATACTTCTGAGTTAAACTCTAGCCTAGAGAGGCTATCAGCGACCACATTTCGCTTTCCCGGTAGATGGACCATTGTAAAATCGAAACAAGACAATAACGCTTGCCACCGCGCCAGCCGTCCCGTCTGTTCATGATTCATCAACCATAACAGGTTATGATGATCAGTTCTGACAGTAAATTGAGGTCCTCCCCACAAATACTCTCTGAGCCTCTTGAGGGCCCATACTACCGCCAACGCCTCTCTTTGCCTTGTGCAATAGTTTCTCTCCGCCGCACACAACTTCCTACTAATAAACATGATTGGGCGTAATTTCTTCTCCTCATCCTCTTGTTGTAATACAGCCCCAATCGCAAACTTAGATGCGTCTGTATCGACTACGAATTGTTTCGTAAAGTCGGGCATCGTTAACACCAGTCCTCCGTCTTTCGGGTCTTTGTAAATAAGATCTTTGAGCGCATGAAACGCTTGCAAAGCCTCTTCGTCCCACTTCTCAAATTCTCCAAAATCTATCATTTTCTCCAACTTAGCCCGTGTTGCACCCCAATCGGGTATAAACTGGCTATCGCATCCGGGTCGACAACGAACTCACATGTTCGTAGCGAGGCGATTCTGGTGGAAGAAGATGAAGGAGGAGATAGATCAGGCGGTGGATGCATGCATCCCGTGCAAGATAAACAAAACACCACTGAAGGCAAATTTCGGCCTGATTGGCGAATTTCCTCTTCATGCGGGGATGTTTGAGTTTATACACATTGATCATGTGGGACCTTTCCCAGAATCGAAGGATGGTTACAAATACCTCCTTACGGCTATTGACAGAGCCACCAACTATGTGTGGATCATCCCTGTCAAAGACGTTACCGGCAAGACGACGGCCGAGGCGCTGATAGATAGGATCATCTCACAGATCGGAGTACCAAGAAAGAGGTCATCGACAAACTATCTAAGTATTACGGGATGAAATTGCAATATGTTACTGCCTATAACCCGCGAGCAAATGGGAAAATCGAGCGGGTACACAGACCCCTCAAAGCCTCGCTAAAGATGTATTGCACGAAGAAGGAGAATCAAAGAGCATGGGTCGAGGCAGCACCATCATTTGCGTTTGCAATGAACTGTCTACCCTCTACGGCGTTAGGAGGCTCGAAGAGCTCAATCTCGCCATATCAGTTAGTATATGGGCGTGAGCCTGATATCCCGACTTCGCTCCTTCACCCAAAAGACACTTGGGCGGATGCGGATGAGTTGTTTGGGATGAGACTTAGAGTGAAGATGGAGGCGGAACAAATAGTCAGGGCGCATAGAGAGGCGGAGCGCCGAAAGACTGATGCTGAAGGGGTGCGACAAGCGCACTTGGATCAGATCAAGTTCCAGGTCGGGGATATTGTAGTATTGTACCACAAGTCCCGAAGGGAGTCAGCTCTAAGCTGTTCACTCACTGGAAAGGACCTTATCAGATTATGGAACAGACGGGACCTCTGAATTACAAGATCAGGGGTAGAGGGAAGGTGCAAATTGTGAATGTAAGAAGGCTGATTAGGTATGATCCCTTCTTACTTGAAGATGAATCCGTTGAGGAGGCGTTAAAACGGATGAAGGATGATTTCAAAGAGGTGCCGCCCATCCACAAGGAGGCTGGCATAGACGAAGACGATGCTTATCGGGCACCGATAGCTGAGAAGGAGGAGAGTGAGGTGGACAGCAAGGAGAAGACTGACCGCATAAGCGCGGTGGGGACTCAGTCCAAGTCTCCGCGAGAGCATAGCGGAAAGAAGGAGAAGATCACAGAGGCGCAGCTAAGGAGAGCGCGGAATGATCTTATCAACGACCAACCGAGGAAGGCGATGAGGTCGATGAGATCAAAGGACGTCCACCAGGAGGAGGAGGGGACGGACACTGACCCAAACGCGGGCAACGTTGAGCTTGTCCATGAGCGATGGAAGGAAGGCGATGCGATAGCAACCATCGCATGGGTGAAAAATGTTTTCTATCTGATGAGACCAGCGGAACAACATGTCGCTGATGACACTCTCTCAGACTTATACTTGATGCGGGTCGTGGCGGTCCCACGACAGATGCGTGTCACACGGACACTCAAAATATCATCAGCCGCAAAGATAGTACAACCGATACTCCAGTTCTGGAGAAGTATGGACCCGGTTGAGGTTCCAAAGGCAAGACATTATCTGCCAGTATATAAAGACGCAAAAAGTCTCGAGACATGGGATGATACAATTACTCCCAGAGACAAGGATTACACTGCGTGGACCATTCAGACACTGCCAAGAGGAGTGCTTGATGTCCCTTTTGAATTATCGTTGGGCGGAATCCCTAATAAGATCTGGGACATTCTCGAACAGTCAAAGTTCGATCTGACTTTTGTTGGTGGTCCTCCACCAGGCAAAGAAATCCGCCAGACGACGAAGGCAGTGACAAAGAAACTATTTTTCTTTATGAGTCTCAAATAAACTGATTGATTGCCCACGGCGTATCATGATTTGATCATGCATCATCAGTTATCAATATGAATATTAAAAAGACTCAGTGATATAACTTGGCATTCGATCGCAACATACGAGTGCGAAAGGTCGATCGACGATGATACTACACCGTATACGGGGATCGCTAGTGAATTGAGCGATGGTGTTCCCGGGTATGACCCTTTCCAAGTCCTGGGATGATGTTCTCGAAAATGAAATGTTCTCTGAAACTTTCATTAAATTATTTTTTACGATAGATTATATACTGTCGTACCTGAGCACGGTCAATCTCTACTTGTGTCGGTATATCGCAGGGTCTGGTACATACACCTCGACTTCGGATATAGCTATTAGGACTGGCCCCCTAATACTATATCATAGGATATCCGCCTTATACAAGGGTATGTCATTA
>WBZZ01001971.1:40000-45000 GCA_019918135.1 Paulinella micropora
ACGAAATCAGAAGCTCCTTTTTTCTGACATTAGTCGATATTTCATCTGTCTATCTATCTGTCTATCTATCTATCTATCTATCTATTGATCTATCTATCTATCTATCTATCTATCTATCTATCTATCTATCTATCTACATATCTATCTATCTATCTATCTATCTATCTATCTATCTATCTATCTATCTATCTATCTATCTATCTATCTATCGATCGATCTATCTATCGATCTGTCTATCTATCCATCCATCCATCCATCCATCCATCTATCTATCTATCTATCTATCTATCTATCTATCTATCTATCTATCTATCTATCTATCTATCTATCTATCTATCCATCCATCCATCCATCCATCCATCCATCTATCGATCTATCTATCTATCTATCTATCTATCTATCTATCTATCTATCTATCTATCTATCTACCTATCTGTAGGTGATGAGTCTGTTGTCGATCCTGGACGCGGCGTCTCCGGGCCAGCTCCTCCAGGAGACCAAAGACCGCATGCGCAACACAGGACAGAGCAGCCTAGACGGCACAGAGACCACCTACCCGGTCTGGATGCAGCCTCGAGACTGGCACATGAGCTTGACCTCCAACTTCCGCCCTCGCGATCTGCTGGTCCTACCCTGCTAGAACAAAATTTCTCGTCAAATCCGCCCCCTCTCCCCTTTTCCACAAACTTTCTTTTGCAGTCATCTATACACAAAAATGTCCTCTTAAGTAGGTTCACAAAACAGGGTGTATGAAAACCTAGTTCCCTGATGTCTTTTCCCAAGTGTCAACAGTGTGACTTACTTACTTACTAACTTACTTACTTACTTTCTTACTTTCTTACTTTCTTACTTACTTGCTCACTTACTTTTTTACTTACTTACTACTTACTTACTTACTTACTTACTAACTTACTTACTTGTTCACTTACTTGTTCACTTACTTGCACTTACTGACTCACTTACTTACTTACTCACTTACATACTTACTTACTTACATACTTACTTACTTACTTACTACTCACTTACTCACTTACTTACTTACTTACTTACTTACTTACTTACTTATTTACTTTCTTACTTTCTTACTTACTTACTTACTTACTTACTTACTTACTTACTTTTTCTTACTAACTTACTTACTTGTTCACTTACTTGCACTTACTGACTCACTTACTTACTTACTCACTTACATACTTACTCACTTACTTACTTACTTACTTACTTACTTACTCACTCACTTACTTACTTACTCACTAACTTATTCACTTACTTACTTACTTACTTACTTACTTACTTACTTACTCACTTACCTACTTACTTACTTACTCACTTACTTACTCACGTACTTACCTACTTTCTTACTCTGTACAATCCTGATGTAGATGGAACCGGACGCTTTGATCATGGACGTGGCGATTACTTACTTACTTACTTACTTACTTACTTACTTACTTACTTACTTACTTACTTACTTACTTACTTACTTACCTGATGTAGATGGAACCGGACGCTTTGATCATGGACGTGGCGATTACTTACTTACTTACTTACTTACTTACTTACTTACTCTTACTTACTTACTTACTTACTTACCTGATGTAGATGGAACTGGATGCTTTGATCATGGACGTGGTAATGCTTGATTACTTACTTACTTACTTATTTACTTACTTACTTACTTACTTACCTACTTACTTACTTACTTACTTGCCTGATGTAGATGGAACCGGATGTGGACGTGGCGATGCTTGATTACTTACTTACTTACTTACTTACCTGATATAGATGGAACCGGACGCTTTGATCATAGACGTGACTTACTTACTTACTTACTTTCTTACTTACTTACTTACTTACTTACTTACCTGATGTAGATGGAACCGGACGCTTTGATCATGGACGTGGCGATGCTTGAAGGCCAGCGCTCCAGTGCCCTCAAGGAGTTATCAAGCCTTCAAGCCATTTACCAAGGGGACCCCGATGTCCTGCGAGACCAGGTGACTTGCTTACCTTACGTACTTGCTTGCTTGCTTACTTACTTACTTACTTACTTACTTGAAGCCATTTACCAAGGGGACCCCGATATCCTTCGGGACCAGGTTGACTTACTTGCTTACTTACTTACTTACTTACTTACTTACTTACTTACTTACTTACTTACTTACTTGAAGCCATTTACCAAGGGGACCCCGATATCCTTCGGGACCAGGTTGACTTACTTACTTGCTTACTTACTTACTTACTTGTTTACTTACTTACTTACTTACTTACTTACTTACTTGCTTACTTGTTCCCTTACTCACTCACTCACTTACTTACTTACTTACTTACTTACTTACTTACTTACTTGAAGCCATTCACCAAGGAGACCCCGATATCCTTCGGGACCAGGTTGACTTGCTTACTTGCTAACTTACTTACTTTCTTACTTTCTTACTTACTTACTTACTTACTTACTTACTTACTTACTTACTTACTTGAAGCCATTTACCAAGGAGATCCCGATAGCCTGCCGCACCAGGTGACTGACGTACCTTGCTTACTTACTTGCTTACTTACTTACTTACCTACCTACTTACTTGCTGACTTACTCACTTGCTTACTTACTTACTTACTTACTTACTTACTTGAAGCCATTTACCAAGGAGACCCCGATATCCTGCCGGATTAGGTGACTTACTTGCTTACTTACTTACTTACTTACTTTCTTGAAGCAATTTACCAAGGAGACCCCGATATCCTGCGGGATCAGGTGACTTACTTACCTTACTTACTTTCTTACTTACTTACTTTCTTACTTACTTACTTACTTACTTACTTACTTACTTGCTTACTTACTTACTTACCTACTTACTTACTTACTTAGGTGGATAGGATGAAGGAGGAGTTGAACAAAGCCAGAATCAAAATGAGCACGCATATCTCTGAGAGCCTGGGGTCGTTTCCTTCTATCTATCTATCTATCTATTTATCTATCTATCTACCTACCTACCTACCTACCTACCTACCTACCTACCTACCTACCTACCTACCTACCTATCTATCTATCTATCTATCTATCTATCTATCTATCTATCTATCTATCTATCTATCTATCTATCTGTCTGTCTGTCTGTCTGTCTATCTATCTATCTATCTATCGATCTATCTATCGCTTCCTGCCTTGCCGCCGTCGTTTCCTGCCTTCTATCTATCTATCTATCTATCTATCTATCTATCTATCTATCTATCTATCTATCTATCTATCTATCTATCTAGGAATTTGGTTAGCATGGTGTGTCCACAAGCGAGACAATGTCTCGCCATGGCTTTGGGAGTGGCGCATGGTACATACATACATACATACATACATACATACATACATACATACACAAGCGAGACAATGTCTCTCCATGGCTTTGGGAGTGGCGCATGGTACATACATACATACATACATACATACATACATACATACATACATACATACACAATCGAGACAATGTCGCTCCATGGCTTTGGGAGTGGCGCATGGTACATACATACATACATACATACATACATACATACATACATACATACATACATTCACAAGCGAGACAATGTCTCTCCATGGCTTTGGGAGTTGCGCATGGTACATACATACATACATACATACGTACATACATACATACATACATACATACACATACATACACACATACATACACACATACAGAGACAATGTCTCTCCATGGCTTTGGGAGTGGCGCATGGTACATACATACATACATACATACATACATACATACATACATACATACATACATACATGCATACATAGATGGCAAGTGCGAAAGCTCGCTCTGTCTCCAGAAACATACATACATACATACATACATACATACATACATAGCGATGCACGGAGACCCATCTGCCATCCTTTCTCTCGCCAGCGTTGGGGCGGGTAAACGTGTATATACGTAATTATGTACGTATGTGTGTATGTATGTATGTTATGTATGTATGTATGTATGTATGTATGTATGTATGTATGTATGTATGTATGTCCTTTCTCTCGCCACGTTGGGACGGGTAAACGTGTATATTTGTAATTATGTGCGTATGTGTGTATGTATGTATGTTTGTATGTTATGTATGTATGTATGTATGTATGAATGTATGAATGTATGCATGTATGTATGTATGTATGTCCTTTCTCTCGCCAGCGTTGGGATGGGTAAACGTGTATATATGTAATTATGTATGTTATGTATGTATGTTATATATGTATGTATGTATGTATGTATGTATGTATGTATGTAATGTAATGTAATGTATGTATGTATGTATGTATGTATGTATGTATGTAAGCATGTATGTATGTATGTATGTATGTATGTTATGTATGTATGTATGTATGTATGTATGTATGTATGTGTATGTATGTATGTCTGTATGTATGTATGTATGTATGTATGTATGTATGTATGTAGTGTATGTATGTAGTATGTATGTAGTATGTATGTAATGTATGTATGTATGTATGTATGTATGTATGTATGTATGTATGTATGTGTGTGTATGAATGTATGTATGTAATGTAATGTAATATAATGTAATGTAATGTGAATGTCAATGTAATGTAATGTCAATGTCAATGTCAATGTAAACGTCAATGTCAATGTCAATGTAAATGTAAATGTAAGTAAGTATGTAAAGTAAGTAATGTGAAGTATATAATAAGTAATGTAATGTATATAATGTAATGCATGTAATTTATCGTATGTATTGTAATGAAACGTATGTAATGTAATGTAATGTAATGTAATGTAATGTTTTGTAATCTAATCTAATGTAATGTAATGTAATGTAATGTAATCTAATGTAATGTACTCTAATGTAATGTACTCTAATGTTATGTATTGTAATCTTATGTATTGTAATGTAATGTAATCTAATGTAATGTAATGTAATGTAATGTATGCAAAGTATGTCTGCATGCATGCATGCATGTAATGTAATGTAATCTAATGCATTTATTT
>WBZZ01001972.1:0-2500 GCA_019918135.1 Paulinella micropora
GTAGCAGCAGAACGCAAGTGTAAGCGCTGGTGGCACAAAAACCTAAAATCTCTGGTTTTTGTGCCACCCGGCACCAAAACTTTTGGATCTCCGAAGAGAGCTCACCGAGAGGTGTCGGGTACATCAAACGTCAGCGTCAAACTCCCTCTGGTGTGCGCGAACAGCGTCTGGTGGCGCAAAAACATGAATTTTCTGGTTTTTAGTCACCGGCGCCACAATTTCTGTATTTTCGAAGAGAGCTCATCAAGAAGTGTCAGATACACCAAATATCAGCCGCTAAATCCCTCTGGTGTGCGCGAACGGCGCCTGGTGGCAAAAAGACCTCAATTTTCTGGTTTGGGTGCCACCCGCAACCAAAATGTGTACGTACAATTGCGGGGCTTGGGTTGCCGGGGGGAGGGCCCCCCGGACCACCCCTTCCCCGTCGACGGTACGTTTAATTGCCGGAGGTACCGGCATACTCCCAAAAAACAAGGAATTTTGGCATTCAGGGCACCCCCCTAGGGCAAAAATTTGCGTGAATTCCAAAAAAAAATTATATCAGCATTAACATCGAGTCTGGGGCTAGCCGCCCTGTCAATATGAGCTCCCAACTCCTCCTGGTTCACACAAACCATGATTTATGGACAGAGTGTGCACAAATAGGCTAAAAAAAAACAAGGAATTTTAGCATTCAGGACATTCCCCTAACGCAAATATTTGCGTGAATTCCAAAAATTATATCAGCTTCAACATCAGTCTGGGACTAGCCACCCTGAATATGAGCTCCCAACTCCTCCTGGTTCACACAAACCATGATTTATTCCTGCAGGGGTGCGAAAAAAAAGGAATTTTGGCATTCAGGACACTTCCCTAACGCAAATATTTGCGTGAATTCCAAAAAAATTATATCAGCATCAACGTCGAGTCTGGGGCTAGCCACCGTGCAAATATGAGTTCCCAGCGCCTCCTGGTTCCCACAAACCATGATTGATTCCGACAGCGGTGCGGAAATGCCAGGGGGGGGGGGGGGTACACAATTTCCATTTTCCCCCTCCCCCCAAACCCCCCACCCCCTACTCCCAACACCTTTCAGTGATAATAATGATAATTATAATAATAATAATAATAATAATAATAATAATAATAATAATAATAATAATAATAAATAATAATAATAATAATAAATAATAATGAATGTATCTCCTGCCAATTGCTGAGCCAAAAGGCCATGTGCATCCAGTCCTCCATTCCATAAGGAAAGTCTCCACACCAATCGGTGGAATAAAGGAAGTGACGGCATAGAACATTACTCTAGGAGCTTTATACCAATCAGCCCATTGAAAAGGACCAATGGCCTATGTACTCCCTAATAATAAATAATAATAATAATAATAATAATAATAATAATAATAATAATAGTAATAGTGCTTCTCTGTCAATGGCTGATGCATTTCTGCACATGCGCCTCCATCGTCTCACCCGTGAGGGGAGTACGAAGAATTGACGATAAGCTCTAATGACACCCCCTGCAAGGGCAGTTCCAACACTTCCAGACGGGCCGGTATGTTCAATGAAAATACTGGTCCAGAAATAGACCGGTATGTTCAATGAAAATACTGGTGGCACCGACGGGAATCGAACTGGCGACAGGGCCCAGATGGTAGAACTTGACCACTGGGCTATCACGGTGTCCATAATAATAGTAATAATAATAATAATAATAATAATAATAATAATATGTATGTATGTATGTATCGTCTGCCAATTGCTGAGCCAAAAGGCCATGTGCATCCAGTCCTCCATTCCATAAGGAAAGTCTCCACACCAATCGGTGGAATAAAGGAAGTGACGGCATAGAACATTACTCTAGGAGCTTTATACCAATCAGCCCATGGAAAGGGACCGATGGCCTATGTACTCCCTAATAATAATAATAATAATAATAATAATAATAATAATAATAATAATAATAGTGCTTCTCTGTCGATGGCGAATGCATTTCTGCACATGTGCCTCCATCGTCTCACCCGCGAGGGGAGTACGAAGATTTGACGATAGGCTCTACTGACACCCCCGCAAGGCAGCTCCAAGCCTTCCAGACAGACCAATACTTTCAAAGAAAATATCCTTTGAAAATACTGGCACCGACGGGAATCGAACTGGCGACAGGTCCCAGACGGTAGACCTTAACCACTGGGCTATCGCGGTGCCACTAATAATAATAATAATAATAATAATAATAATAATAATAATAATAGTGCTTCTCTGTCAATGGCTGATGCATTTCTGCACATGCGCCTCCATCGTCTCACCCGTGAGGGGAGTACGAAGAATTGACGATAAGCTCTAATGACACCCCCGCAAGGGCAGTTCCAACACTTCCAGACGGGCCGGTATGTTCAATGAAAATACTGGTCCAGACGGATCGGTATGTTCAATGAAAATACTGGTGGCACCGACGGGAATCGAACTGGCGACAGGGCCCAGATGGTAGAACTTGACCACTGGGCTATCACGG
>WBZZ01001972.1:12500-80000 GCA_019918135.1 Paulinella micropora
ATTCAAATTTGACTTCGGATTTCAATGATTATCAAATTTGAATTGAAATTGAATTTCTCCGCTGTTAGACCTATTAATATAATTAACCGGATAGTCAGCATGGGCCGGCATAGGTAATGTGTATCGCTAGAGCCATTACGTATGTCCTGCCTAGTATATAATTGGGCCGTCCCTTGGCGTTATACTATCCCCAACGATAGCTCAATGGAAGAGTAAGTCGGTAATATAACCAAACACAGTCCTCAAAAAAAGAGAATGATGTCTCGTTATATTAGCTCAGTGACGCAAAGACAAAAAGCAGCCAAAAGACCAGGATCAAATTGGCATTTCAGACGTGTCCGGCCAGACGAAATCTATAAATAAGTTTTTTACCTGATAATTCGGGGGGTGATGTCCACAGTACCCCCTCCCAGTTTTTTATGGCGGAACTTCGTTTCCGACATAATACGCTTTGAACTGATTTCTTTTCTGACTAGGATTCGTTTAGAGTTATGTATGAAGATACATCAACCCACGAATTAGCCGTTATAAAACAACAATGATACTTGCCCCGGTACCAATCGTATATATACTCTAGCACATTCAGTATCTATATTAAAATCTTCCTCTTTCTTCTGTCGATAAGATATTTGTGCAGTATGTCCAAGTATAATGTTTTATGGTTGAGTAATAATGTAATGTCGCCATTTCCATATATATGTAATAACCGGTCGTCGGTTTCCATAAATACATTTACTTTTTGTGAAGACATACCCTTGTATAAATCGGTATAATTTAATATAATGTCAGGTGATCAAGTCTGACCACTATATCCGAAGTTGGGTTGACTGCGCCCTAACCTTGCGATATGCCGATACAAGTAGAGATCGATGGAATCCGGTGTAGCAGTTCATGTTATTAAAATATATCAGTTCTTGATTAGACTGTAGAGTCTTTAATGAGATCATCATTCTGGTACTAATGCGGGTCGTATCCAGGAAACACCATCGCTCACTCAAATAGCGATCCCGTAACGGTGCTGTTTCGTGGCCGTCTCGTCTGTCTCTGCCGAAGCAAGAGAATAGAATGCCTATTTTTTTTTGTCAGCTGTGTCTTGTTAATCTCTAGAAGAATGAATGCTGTAGTAGCTTTAATATCTAAGTAAGGTTGTCGGGACGATATTGGATCAATGCTATGTTCGCAATCGATCAGGTCTACAATACTTCTAGAGAAAAGAAATACTTACTATAGACGCCGTTTACGCGCGCGGACTCCTTTACCTGGTGGAGGACCTCCAACCAAAGTTAAGTCTAAGGTAGACTGTTCGAGGACGTCCCAAATTTTGTGAGGGATTGCGCCTTGTGCCAAGTCAAAAGGAATGTCCAGCACCCCTCGTGGTAGTGCTTGTATGGTCCACGCTGTATGATCTTTATCTGTGGGAGATATGGTATCATCCCATGTCTCAAGTTTCTTGGCGTCTTTATATACTGGAAGGTATACTTTAGGATCTTCCACTGGATCCAGACCTCATTGGCAGTGATAGCATAGAGCTTAAGGCCCCCTCCCCCAATTTTGATTTTAGCTAGGGCTGCCTGCAGCGCCTGCTTTTTCTTCTGGGAGTCAGTCAAGTTAATTACTGTCCCTCCCTCTTGGGGTCCTGCTCCTGTGGGTCCTCCTCCTGCTTTCTTGGGAGCTGGGTTAGATGTGGTAGGTGGAGCCGTTGGCTGTGGAGCCACCCGTGCTACTGCCATTGCCACAGCTATCTTCTCCTTCTGCTCCTTCTCCTCTTTCTGTCTCGTCTCTTCTTCTTTCACCTGTCGTGCTAGATGAGTCACGAACTGTGCAAGCCCTGTGGCACTAGAGAGGAAGTGTGCCTTTTCTCTCATGGAAGACTTATCAGCTCTGTTATTATTTGGGATTGTTGTGAGAGGGCCTTTAATGAGAGTGTGATTCTTCGTGTGGACCCATTGTTTCCATGTTGGTTTTTGCTCCTTCCCCTCAAAGAGGCCCTTATGGAGTTGTGTGAGGCGTTCAAGCACCTGACAAGACTGGTCAACCTCCTCGTAAACAGGATGTTGCCTTGTGTTGTCTTTCAGTGCTTTGTACATTTCGTTGTAAGCCCGTGTGAAGGCAGTTACAAAAGCCTCAAGGGCAAACTCAATGCCACTTTGGTTTCTACCTTCGAACTTTCTTTCTAGATTCTTGATATCAGTGGGGACACCACAGACAGACAGCCATGCTGCAGTTGTGCGTTTATTTTTCCACTGTATGTTTGTGCGTTCATAAAATTCCGCAACGAGCACAGCAGCGTAGAGTGTTGCAGATATGTCGTATATGTCGCACAGTGTAAGAGTGTCGCCATACTTGATATCCTGCAATGGCACTCTTTCGTGCTCAAACCTCACTTTGTTGAAGAGATGCTTCGCAAGGCAGGGAATTTCGATCAGGAGGTTGCTTTGACCTTGTCCTGGCCTATTCCTTTTCTCGTAAGGAATGTAGATGTGTGTTTTATAATAGGTTGGGTAGTTAAGGAAGAAGGACTCTTCATCATCATATGTAGCCTACTGTTCCCATGTATTTGGGATATTCTTGCCAACATCCTCCATCTCTCTCTCTGCCTCTGTCAGTGGAGCCTCCAGTCTGACCTGCACTCGCTTCTTGTGCATTACCCCCCCCCCCCCCCCTGTCGACTCTACATCGGCTGTATAAGTATACTCCTCTCTCTCCTCTCCATCTCTATCCCCCCTCTCTTCTGAGTACTGAGTCTCCTGCTCCTCTCCTCCCTCATTAGAACCATAATCAGTTGGTGTCACACCAGCCTGCTCATTCTCGTCTTCCATCTTATGTTATGAGAGTCACGTCTGCTTTTTTTTCTTTCTTTTTTTCCTCTGTTAATCTTATCACTCTATGCAACCTTTTTCTCCTTCTTCCTTTTCTCTGTTGAAATACTTAATGGGCGTCAGGCCCTACACAGAGATAACGATAGTTTGGTCAAAAGAGCTGTTTTGTAGAAGTCAGTCTGTCGTCGGCCCCGGACAGTGCTTCGATATTTGTCTTGCTCTTGTGTTAGAGATGCCAATGTAATCTCCTCTGGTTTCTGCAGAGAAAATGCAAGGAAAATTGTTCAGAACAGGGAGTGGGAGTGCTTTGCTCGTTTTTCCTCTGTCTGTGTGTGTGTCTGATGTTTGTTTCGCACTTGTCCTACTTGGCTTTATGCAAGCAGCAAGAGGGAGTGGAGTAGGTGTGGTCTGGTGTCTTGTAGAAGAGCACACAGAAGCCAAATGTGCACAAGGGCTAAAGGTTATGCCAGCTTGTGACAAATTGATCGCTTGTTTGTAAGTTTTCGTCTGATGTCTGTGCGACAGATCAGTGCACTACACGGATGAAATGAAGTGATGATCACTTAGCACGTAGTGATGCATCACTACGCTGGTAGTGATGAATATTTTTTCTTAGTGATGAGGGTAGTGATGATCACCCATTTGCATTATTGAAAAAGTTAGAAAAAGTTAGTGATGAAATACGTAGTGATCATCACTACCACTAGTGATCTTGATGAAAGTTAGTGATGGAATACGTAGTGATCATCACTACGTTAGTGATGTGTTACAAAACTAAAAAAAGTGAGTGATGAAACACGTAGTGATCATCACTACACTAGTGATCTATGATGAACGTTAGTGATGAAATACGTAGTGACCATCACTACGTTAGTGATGTGTTACAAAACTAAAAAAAGTTAGTGATAAAAACCATAGTGACGAGCACTAGGTAGTGATCTTGTTTAGAGTGTGTCTCAGTGATGATCACCACACGCTCAAGCTAATACAAGTCTAGTGATCATCACTAAGTGTCATAATGTAGTGACCATCACTACCTTGTGAGTGTCTATCACTAAGGTCATAGTGACCGGAACTAGTTATATTGAACATCATATTAAAGTTATCTATACTCTGTCTCTGTATAAATATGAGCGTCACTGTGATATTTTTAATAATCAGCGTCTTGATTTAAAAGGTAGACTGTGTCTAAAATGTTGCTGGATTCAATTAATTTCTTACATCTGTCTCCTGCTGATCCAAGAAGTACTCAGCATCGCTATCATTATTTTCCTCACCGTCCGGGGCCGCAAAAATCTCGTTTAGACTAGGAGCGTCAGGCCTAGAGTCCACCCCACCTTGGTCCGCCTCATCATCTGACAATTTCAGATTCACCTCTAGTATTTGTCTTGCTTCTGGCAGTTTCTGATCAGCCTCACTGTCGCTCGCATATAACGCATCAAGATCAACCTCAGGAATGTCTTGGTCAGGTGCTGGTGCAGGATCCTTGCCATCCACCAACCTATCCACTGCCTCTTGCATATACTCAGGCAGAATGGAATCATCGACCGGAATCCAATACATGCAGCCACTCTTGGTAGGTACGTCTGCAGTCACGCAAGGCATCTCCAATGAGCTCAAAGGGAGAAATTGCAATTTCTCTTTGCGATCGGGAACCGCTTTACATAGCCACATACCACGCTTTTTGGGATCTGCGTAGCACCGCAGAAGCTCTACCGCTGCGAGTTCCAAAGTTATGTCTCGATTGGTCAATGCCACTGCAAGGTAATAGCGGATATATGCACCATATCTCGCACTGCTGCGAACCCCACCTGGAAAATCTCTTTTGAGATCTTCCTTTGCAACTGCACATGTTCCTCCTGCGTAACGTTTGTTGGATGCTTCACCACATATCATGCACACCGCTCGGACGACTGCCCTCCGGTGCTTAGTAACGTCACAACGAAGAGCAGAGAAATCAGGACGTTCATTTGTTTGCATCTTGTTTTCATCAACTCGAGAAAGTCCTAACTCTCTCCAGTACTTTTCCAAGAACAAAATGACATCCATACGCTGCTCTTCAGCTAGCTTGTACTTTTTTGTACAAATTAACTTGTTTGGTTCATCCGGATTCACCTGGAGCTGGAGCTGTTTTTCATCAAACTGAAAGCATTTCTTCCTGGTGTTTGGCATGGCAGCGCTTTGTTGCAAGTCGGAGAGTGCCTGTCCAAGTGTAGTCTTCAGACATGCAACATCACTCCAGCGTTTGAAAAGAGTCATTTCAGGGTCTTTCTGGCTGTGTACTTGGCCTTTCAGGAACTTCTGCTGCCTCTCTAGCCAATACGCAGAAGTGTCTGGTAGAGGGCCCCAATTCTTCATGTGATGCATAACTCCACACACAAGTTGATGCAGCCAAAAGGTATGCTCCGTCCTGGGCAGGACACGTGCAATCTTCACTACCTACAAGGATATGTTCACCTTCATACATTACGTCCATTCAATGTAAATCTTGCATACAATGATCATTATTAGTATTGTCAAGATGTAGTGACTAGACAATATACTCTATGATGACGACCACTATAGTGATCAACACTAAGATGCTAGTGCCCATCACTACCGGTCTAGTGCCCATCACTACAAGGCTAGTGCCCATCACTAAAACGGTAGTGACTATCACTACTGTTTACTTTTTTTTTTTTTTTTTTTTTTTTTTTTTTTTTTTTTTTTTTTTTTTTGTTGTTGCCAGAGTACCTGTTCGGTGATCCACGTGCCTAGGTTGTTCAATGCCACTGGGTCGCTAGGTATTTTGCGCAGTTTGGTTACGCGCAGAACACGAAAAAGACGCGCTAAACACTTGAGTACTTCTTGGTTGATGCCCAGACCATCATAAATCCAAGGGCCACAAAAACGAAGGAAAAACGAAGCGTCCGCTACCTTGGCCTTGCCAAATGTTCCGTACGGTGACCCCGTCCCACGCTGCCCTCGCAGTGCCCGCACTGCCATGTAACGTATGTCGATCTCCTTCCTGATAGACATTCCCAAGGCCAGGTTCGAGTACTGCTTGTTGATCTTGGTCAATTCAGCTACGCGTGCAGCAAAGAGAGCTTCTTCTCTTATGAGTCGAGCCTCGTATTGGGCGTCCGTGTCATCACGCTCTCTGCGTACAGGTCTTGGCTGACCTGGCAGGGGCTTGTGTTTGGGATGTTTCTTTCTTCAGAGTCATCCGACGTCATTGCAACAATATGCGCAACGGCGTTTTCGTCAACGTGCATTCCATCAACCATCATATCCAACACAGAATCGAAGGCAGGGATTCCTTGGCACGCATTATCATACTTGACACCTTGAGAATGGTGCGGCTTTTGGAACGGACGAAGACCTTCGTTATGTCGTCGCACGTCCGACGCTCGAGCAGCATACCACACAGCTGTCTTGTTTTGGGGTGGAGCCGTGGCACAGGGCGGTCCATAACGAGCATCAGTGCGCATGGGATGACCGACTGGGAGAAAGGCTCGAAAGTCCGGAGTGATAGTATGAGTGCTCCCGATTGTGACAAACTCTGTGAAGCAGCAGCGACATGCGTACTTGCCGCTCTGATTAGTACCGGCGATATGCTTTTGACCTTGGCCGTCTGCCATCACTCCTAAGCATAGGACCCTGCATGTCTTCTCGACTCCTTCCCGGTCACGCACCATACGCGGCAAATATGCATGGCGCAGCTGATGGACCAGAGTCGAAAAGGCTGTTTTCAGGCTTGGGGGGATATACGGACCTCCCACTATGCCTCCCATCCACAGCTCGCCTGATGTAGAGAACGCAATATTCTTGATGGTGTTTACCCATACACTGTGGGGGGCACTGTACTGTGTAGAAACCACAGGCGTGCCATCGGATCCCAGCAAAACTGGTAGGACGCAGATCTCTTGCAGTGCACCCGCCGCAGAGCTCGCTGCTTGCTGCATTTTCAGCTTGTAGCGGGGTGACAGCTGGTCGCAGCGACCCTGTAGGACCTCCCCTGGCACCTCTGGAGTTAGCTGGTCCAGACAATCAAGATTCGGGCCCGGACGATGAGGATGCTGATCTTTATCCAGCGTCCAGCGAGGATGAAGAGATGCAAGGCTTGCGTCCTCCACGCTTGGCGGGGGGACGGCAAGGTGTGCCTGCTGCGTTATCGTACGCAGAGCAGTTTGTGCAAGGGCCTGGTCCGGCTTACGCAACAGCGACTGTGGCTCAAGTAGTCGCTGCCCTGTTGCAAATTCAACAGCGACACAATGGCAGTCACGAAATCATGGAAGCTGTGTACGCCGTGATAAGAGACCTTGTTGTGCCAGATGCATCAGTAAGCAGTTGGCACAAAGTCAAGATGGCAGTTGCAGGCACAAGGGACCAAAGTACCATGATCCATCACAGGTACTGTTAAGATAAAATATCCAATATGTGTGATGAATTCGAATCCAATGTGTGTGATGAATGTGAATGAATGTTAGGTGTTACAACTAAGTGACCATCACTAACCTCTAAGTGACCATCACTAACCTCTAAGTGACCATCACTAACCCCTAAGTGACCATCACTAAACGCAAAGTGACCATCACTAACTATTAAGTGACCATCACTACATACTATGATGAAATACCTAGTAATATGTGTGATGAATCCAATATGTGTGATGAATGTGAATGAATGTTAGGTGTTACATCTAAGTGACCATCACTAAACTCTAAGTGACCATCACTAAACTCTAAGTGACCATCACTAACCCCTAAGTGACCATCACTAAACGCAAAGTGACCATCACTAACTATTAAGTGACCATCACTACATACTATGATGAAATATGTAATATGTGGAATCCAATATGTGTGATGAATGTGAATGAATGTTAGGTGTTACTTGGAGTGTTCGCTTACTCCTGCTGCAAACAAGGCATCCGAATGCTCTAACGGACACCCCTTGCGAGGGGAAAGGGTTTTTGCGGCGGACATTGGTACGCAACTGGATGCAAGTATGGTGAACAGGACTTGGAACCAGCTTCAAGCAAGCAGGCAGGTCCACGACGCGCGAGCTGCCGCTGAACCAGGATTTATGTGCTGCATCCGCTGTTGTCCGACTCCATCTTCTTCAAAATCAATAAATTTTACTACTATAGGTATTACTATAGGACACTTATCTTTTTATTTTATTCGTTTCTGACTTTGTCATCAACGAACTTTTTTATAAAATATTTTACAAATTTTTTTAATAAAAATTGTCTGGGAATGGAAAGACGAAAAGAATTCTTTAGTTCCTCCGTATCCCCGCTTGAAAACCACGTGATAACATTTTTAGCAGTCTATAGTGCCACCAATTACAGGTCCATTATTACTTTCGCCTTTCGCTCCCTCTTACTTGTTCTAATGTTTTCCTGCTCTATTTGTTCTCTTTTAAGTAGTTCTTTTGTCTTCTTCTCTTTAATAACTTCCTTAGTTTGATCCTTCATATATTTTTCTTCATCAATTGGTTTAATAAAATCAGTTTTCAATAAATCTCTCGGACTTACTTATTCATCATTATTTAATATTAACTTGAATCCAGACCGACCTTTTACTTTATAAATAATTTTACTGAAAGTCTTTCCACCTTTGGAAACATTTCTTTTGTTTTCTTTTCTCACACTATCACTAACATTGAATTCGTCTATTAAATGATCGCGGGTTATCACTTGTTTATTTTTGTCTCTTCCAAAAAATACATCCGCTGGTTTAGCCTTAATACCTCTATGAACTTTATGATTATAAGCATCTACTAAGTCTTGAATATAACTAACCCAATCAAAATTACGATTGGTTTCAAATAAAAGGTCTAGCCATCTTCTAATAATCCTTATAACTCTATCAACAACCGCTAAGGCTCTATGGTCGCCAACTTCAACTCATGTTTAATTCCATTTCCATTAAAATATTCACGAGTTGTTCCTTTACATTCTCCCCCGCTGTCAGTAGTAATTGAATTCGGTTTATATTTGATTGATTTCAAAGCATAATAAACTTCTTTCGCTGTTTTATTTTTTAGTGGAATGATTATTAAAATCTTGAATGACAATCAATCCAAACAATCATCCAAGCATAACCCTTATTTCCTTTCTTATCTTTTATTTTACTCATATCTGCTAAGTCTAAGAAAACTTGGTCTAATGGTTTATCAGCCCATATCGTGTTCCATATTTTCGGATTCTTTTTCTGGTGGTGAATTTCTAGGGCTTCTTCTTCTTTTGTTTTAACTAATTCTCCCGTAGGTGTTTCTTCCGCATTAATAATTATATGTTTATTGTCCATATTATATACTATGGCATTTTTCCTAGGGTCGGAGGAAAACATTTTCTAAAAAAAGTAATCGTTCCATTAATACCAACTCACAAAATTTATGTCGAACCTTTCATCGGTGCTGGAAATGTATTTAGAAAAAAAGATCCATCTGATTTAGAAGTAATCAATGATTTGGATAAAGATATTTATCACATATGGAAAGATATGAAGAAAGTGCCAGCAGAAACAATTAATAGATATGATTTTACACCTTCAAGAAGTAAATTTGAAAAATTTAAAAAAGGAAAATTCAAAGAACCGAGTATGAGACTTTACAGAAATTTATATTTATCATTCAATTCATTCGGCGGAAAAAGAAATTCTTTCGTCGATCAAAGAGATTATAGTCGCCATGCTTCAAGAGATAATTTTAAGAAAAACATTGAAAAATTAAAAGATAGATTGAAAGACACTATAGTATTAAACAAGGACTTTAAAGCAGTGATAAAAAATACGACACACCAGACACATTTTTCTATCTAGATCCACCATATGAAGAAGGTGAAAAAAAGGATGGGGATATAATCATTATGTATCACCAGAAGAAATGTTTAATGCTATAAAAGGAATAAAATGTAAATTTATTTTATCTTATAACTATTCCAAAAAAATAAAACACATTTTTAAAGACTTTAAGATAAGGAAAGTGAAGGCAACTTATTCATTAAATGATGCTACCAGAAAAGAAGTAAGAGAATTATTGATTTCAAACTTTTAAAACTTCAAGAAACATTTTTCAACATCACTTTTTTCTTTCTTAGCACTACCAGAAGATTGATTATATACTTTTACACTCACACTGCTAGACTTTTTTCCTTTTCCTTTCTTCAGCTTAATTTCTTCTTCTTCACTACTCTCACTTTCACTTTCTTCACTCTCCTCAGGCTCTGTTTTCTTACTCTTTTTCTTTTCTCTCTTAGTTTCCGCTTTTGCTCTTTTGATTTTCATCTTTGCCATCTTTTCCGCAATCAAGTCAGTAAAATCAACCTCATCTTCACTCTCACTCTGCTCGGGTGTGTCATCTTGGTCTTTTTCATTAACAATATCGTTAGCAACATTCTTATTTTCTAATAGTATCTCCGCTATTTTTCGTTCCATATCTTCGTCTTCGCTTTTAATCGCATTTCGGTATTGTTCCAAAACCTTTTTGGCATGTTCCATTTTTCTCTGCTTTGCTTTTTTGTTTAATTCCATCGACTGCTTTTCCCCAATTTAGTCGGCTCGCTTCGGGAGACTGCATTTTATACTAAGATTATTATATTTTAGTATTTTTTAAATAAATAAATAATTAATTAATATACGAATATGTCAAGTCGCTCTTAGGCTTGTCAGAAATTGCGGTGGACTCACTGGATATAAAAAATTTAGATCTAACGAACACAAACATAGTAGGTTTAAATACAGACAGAGTGCCAGAAGATGCTGACCCCGTAAATCTTTATTATACTGACGGCCGATTTGATACACGACTGGCTACCAAAAGCACCGCGGACATCAAAGAAGGAAAAAATTTATACTACAAAGAGCAACGAGTAAGGGATAATGACGAAGTCAAAGCCTCAACTCAACACCGCTCTAATACTTCCAATCCGCACCAAACCAGTTTATATAATTTGATAGACACAAACATATTCGCACAAGCGAGTGGTCAATACTTAACTTACAACGATGTAGAAGGCAAATGGAAGAATACAGGCCTTGGTTCAATTGATACACTTTTAGATGTGGTTATAACCGCACCAATAGCAATGAATAGTTATCTAACATATAATTCAATAAACTGGGTAAATAAAACATTTCCGATAAATGTTGATGAAACAGGCAACATTAGTATGGGAAGGAAGAATATAACAGGAGTTAATTTACTAAATGACAAAGGTGTTTATGAATGGATATTTGAGCATAATGATAATAATAATAAGGTGTCAGCAGCTGGAAGTATAGACTCACATAGCGATGTGACAATATCAGGCTTCCCAGCAGATAATCAACTGATTATGTATAGCACGGGGCAATGGAGAAACACCACACCACCCTTTCTTAGATTAGACGGCACTGCTAGTATGACGGGAGGACTAAATATGGGTGGTTTTGCTATTTCAGGGGCTTCTACATATAATGGAATTAATCTCGCAAATCTCGCAGTTGATGGTTCGGTGGTTAAACTAACAGGAGACCAAACTATAGCGGGTATTAAAACATTTAGCAGTATAATAAATGCAAGTGCGGGTCTTGATATGAAAAGCCAAAGCATAATAAATGTAAATCAACTAAATGGCAGGTCTATCACAACTTGGCTATCAGAGCACGATACTAACACGGCTAAAGTGTCGGCGAGTGGAAGTATTGATACACATAGCGATGTAATTATAACAACAGCAGCAGATAATCAACTACTCATTTATAGCACTAGACAATGGAGAAACGCGGCATCACCCTTTCTTAGATTAGACGGCACAGCCAGTATGACGGGAGGGCTAAATATGGGAAACCAAAGCATAACAAATGTAAATCTTGTTGATGGTGTGCATGTTTCTGTCCTTGATACTTCGGCAGTTAAAACCTCAGGAAACCAAACCATAGCAGGAATTAAGACATATAGCAGTGGTGTTGAAATAACGGGAAATTTATATTTCAAAACTTTTGGATAATAAAAGTGCTTCATCTGACATTTTCCGTTTTAACAATGCTGGCGGTATGCGATTTTATGGAGCCTTAGATATGAACTCAAACAACATAACAAATGGCGGAACAATAACAGGAACAACAATTACTTCAACTGCGGGGATATCAACAACGACATTGGCAACGAGCGATAAAATAACAATGGCGCTAGGAAAACCATTAATATTGGGAAGAACAACGAGAGGATTGGTGGCATACACGGGTGGATTAGAATTATACGGGATATCTGGTGTAGCAGGACCACACATACAAGCATTTACAACGGCCGATCCAAATGATCCTTGTTTTCAATTAATTAACAATAGTCATGGCGACATATCATTTAAATTTGATTGCTATTGGGACGGAGCAGTTAATGATAAGTCAAGTTCTGCTACCTCAAATTTTATGATAGCCAAAGGCACCAATCTTGTTTTTCAATATGCGTCAGGGGTAGCGGTAGGAAGTAATATAACATTTAACACCGCAATGACAATTGATAGCACATCAGGCTTATTAACAACGAAGGCAATAACTGCAAGCGGAGCAATAACGGCAAATGCGGGAGTATCATCAACCACATTAACAACAAGTGGCTTACTAACGGCAAATGCGGGGATTACATACTCTGGGGTGCTAACTACCACAACTAATAATGGAGCGAAAATAGGAATTCAAGGACAAACAGACGGGACGAATGCGAGAGGAATATTTGTATGGGATGTTGCTGATCCAAACTGGGGAATTTATATGTCTCAGTCTGGAGCAAATAAATCATTAAGTGGAGGAACAGCACCAGCAGGAGGAGTAGGCGGAGGATTAACTTCTTATGCTATTAGATTTAGAGTGAATAATTCTTCAACGAGTGGGTTCATATGGGAGAATAGTTCAAATACTGCTTTAATGTCTTTGAAAGCAAGCGATGGACAATTATGGGTATTGTCTAATCCAATTCAATATTCAGACAGGAGAAAAAAGAAGATATAAATGAATGCTTAGGCTTAGATTTTATTAATAAGTTAAATTCAGTTTGCTATCGTGTGATTGATGACAACAAGAAATGTAGGACTGGCTTAATAGCACAAGAATTAGAGGACATACTAACAGAAATGAATATGCTAGATTTTGGCGGTTTTATAAAAGAAACAATTATGGTTCCGTGTCCAAAGCAAAGAAAGGAATGCGAATTGAAAGGTGTGAGTGTTAATCCAGAAGATGTTAAATGTAGTGATAGTGGTGATGTCGGTTATGGTATAGGTTATTCCGAGTTTATCGCCCCGTTAATTAAGGCCGTTCAACAATTATCAGAAAAGATAGTTAATTTAGAAAATCAAAATAATAATCTCATGCTTATTATAGAAGATCTATCTAAGCAATTAGCAGAAATCAGAGTGGCCGTTCTTGATAATGTCAAACAATAATACAACCAGATTTCACAGACCACCACCTATTATGGATATGGATGGCGAACTAACTCCCGAATTAAAGTCTCGTGTTCTTGAAGTAGAACTAAAAACTGAGGAAAAAAAAATAGGGCACGAATTGGAAGATAACTGGAATTGTTGTTGTATAAAAAACAGACCAACAGACAGCAGACTTATTAAATACTTATTTCAAATGGGTATCATTATTGCCATTATAACACTTTGTATCGTGAGGCTATCTGAAAAGAACTTGCCGTGCGAGGTTGCTAATACTTATGTCGGAATTTTGACCTTACTCATAGGAATTTGCCTTCCATCACCTTCTAGCTCAAAGAAATGATATTTTACTCATGCACCTCGTGCCTTCGTAAAACATCGTCCACCATTAAAGTATAAAAACGATGTTTGAGAATAAGCGAGAGTGCGTAGCACGAAGCGCAATTCTCAAATATCAAAGAAATGAACATTCATATACTTGAGTTTTATACCACATAGCATCATTTGAGCAAATTAAAGGAATGGCTTCATCAAAACTAACACACCAATCACTCATAGGCTTATACACACATTTAAATTTAGTTTCTATTCCTTGCTTTATACAATAAGCACAACTCTCATTCTTTTTTTCGCTTACCCGTGAGTAAAAGTCGCAGGCAGTCCGACCTAACACGGACCACATAAACAAGAATATTAAAATCATTTTTTTATATTATACAAAATATATGATGACGGAGTTCAAATACCAAAAGATTATTTTTCTGAGCAATGATTTTGCTGGAGGAAGCAAAACATTTAATAAAAATATCCAAATGTCATTCACACCCACCAAAATGAATGTAAAATTTATCCACTATATGAACGACCAGACAGAGACAAAAACCAGAATTCTTTACATGGATAGAATTGGAATTATTGGCACATTCTCCGACAGCACCACAGCAAACGTTTCAAACCTTAGTTATAATTTAGGTGTCGTCGGATGGACTGATGGACAATATACATTTAAAGTCCTTGAAACCGACAGCGGAAATATTGACACAGGAAATTTAGCAGGCCGAATTGTCATATGCTTAGAATTCTTAGGATAATAATATAAGATGCTTAAGATTAACAATGTCATTGATTATGAGTTAGACAAACTGAACAGACAGGACGAGCAACACGAAGGAGAAGTAAAACAAGACAAAGAAGAAATAGAGAAGCCACAATTTTTATACTTTGGAAAAGAAGAAAAAAAGAAACAGAGCGCCGCGGAGGCGAGACCAAGTAAGTATATTTCTCCAGAGGTTGTTTTTGTTTTGGATGATTTAGGGAGCGGATTAAGAGATAAGTCCGTAAGTGATTTGTTAAAAAAGAACAGACACTATAAATCAAAGGTGATTATGTCTAGCCAGTATTTAAACGACCTACGGCCAGAAGCCATTAAGCAATTAGACTATTTATTAATCTTTCCGGGCCAGTCTCAGGATAAAATGGAACTCGTGTATAAACACTTAGACTTATCTTTTGACTTTGATTATTTTCTTCAAAAGTATCACGAGGCTACAAAGGAGAGATTTAATTTTATTTATGTCTCAAGTGTTGATGATGAACTTCGCAAAAACTTTAATTTTCGTCTAAAATAATTATTTGATTTTTAAATATTTTTTTTCATATTATAATGGTAGTAAAAACAACTCGTGTTGAAGTCATTCCAACAATCGGCAAACGAACAATCAACTCAAGCACAATGGCTGGAGGTAAAAAGAAGACTGGTCGCAAGAAGAAGCAAGGAGGCAAGGGACAGGCTGGCGGTAAAATTAACTGGCAAAAAGTTGGGAAAACGGCATTGGCTGTTAATAAATTCCTTCGTGATAACAAAGTAATTTCTAGAACTGCGGGAGCCTTAAGCAGTATTGGAGTTCCTTATGCTGGGTCTGTCCAAGCCACCGCTTCAAAACTCGGATATGGCAAGAGAAAGCAGAGAGGATGCGGTGCCCTTAAATTCTAAAAAAAATTAATTTGATATAACACAGAAGTATTTTTTTGTTAATATACAATAGCCGCTAAGACTAAAAATGTGAAAAGGGCAAAAGTCCGTCCGCCGCGGGTTTATAGGAATAAAAGCGGGAAGCCGTATATTATCCAGAAGGCTTTTTTTAGACAAATGATATGAGCACACTTCAAATTGTTAAACTTTTTATGAAATACTTAAGCAGACCAAAAGCAAAGCGAGCACCTAAGCAAAAAGAAGACTTGCGAAAAGTCCAAAGTCTATCAGAGATTGAACAGAATACAAGAACAGCAATTAATGATCACTTAGACAAACTCAAAAAGGAAAAGTATGAAGGTATTGAAACCATAGAGAAAAAAGAAAAGACAGCAAGGAATGAAATGAAAGATGAAAAGAAAAGGTTAGAAAGAAAAGACATAGCCGATGCTAAGGAAAGACAAGAGGTATTGGACAGAGAACATAAAAGAGAAATAGCAGAGGCGAAGGAAAGGCAGGAAGAAAAGGACAGGGAACTAAGAAGAGAGCAAAAACTCGTAGAAGATGTAAAGTTTGAACACGATAGGAAACAAAAATTATTACTATTACCACAGCCACAATATCAACCACAACTTATACAAGCGGTGAACAATCAACCACCTACACCAGCGACACCACTTCCAAAACCCCCTACTGCAGAAGACACTGAACTAGATGAAAACATAAAACTTTTGAAATCCGCTTATTATACTGATGAAGAGATTAAAAAAATGACTGATAGAATGATACAAAAAACAGCAGATGGTATTAAATTATTGCAACAGAAAAATGTAAAACTGACTGATATGAGGAAAGCACTAGCACAAGCAGAAAAAAAGGGGCAATCTACGGAAAATGATGTTAAAAATTTACAATTTAAGCAAACAATGAAAGATGCCTTATCAAAAAAGTATTTACCAGAAATAAAAATCGTTGATTTATCGCGGGCCTTAAAAAGGAAACTTGAAATGGACGGACATACAAAATTGAAACATAGAGAAAATAGCGAATGGATTATGGCGATGGTAAAAAGGTTTAAAATTAATGTAGGAAACGATGAGAAACAAATAAAAAAGAAAATAGCAGATTATGCTAAGTATGATGAGTATATGGGGAAACAAGGAGGTACAGGTAGGAAATTACACCATACATTGGACGAAATGATTAATAAATTATTTTCAATTGCGAAAAAAAAAATAATTAATCCGCAAAGATTGGAAACACACAATGAACAAACATGATTTTGTAAATACTCTAACAAACAAAATGACAATAGACCCGAATGTGGATAAACAAGTTTCAACGGATTTAAATATTGACGAGGGAATGCCACAACAACTACCACCGCCATTAGGCCACAGCCACAGCAACCAGAGCCACAGCAACCAGAGCCAGAGGAGGGGATTTCACCCCCTACCATACCCCCGAGCGTCGCGGAGACGCCACAGCAACCAGAGCCACAGCCAGAGGAGCCACAGCAACAGGGTGAGGGGCGGGGACTAATGACTAATGAAATAGACGACATAATGAAAAAATATGGATGGTATCTCGGAGCAATAGCCAGTGATGAAATCTATAAGTTGAAGCCCGGAAGCAGAAAGCGATACGGATGTATTATGAATACCGATGCGGGCAACAAAAAAGGACAGCACTGGATGGCCGTTTACTGCTATTTAGATGGCGATAGAAGTATAGAGATATACGACCCGCTAGCCCTGTATAAACCAACGGAAGACTTTCAACAACAAATGAAACAACTAATTGATAAAAGCCACCCAAGCACATACCTGCTTGTGAAGGTTAATCAAGTAAAACAACAATCAAACACATCAGACACGTGTGGTTGGCATAGTATGAGGTTTTTAATGGAGCGAGCAAAAGGTATTAAATTCAAATTTGCCAGTGGTTTCACAGACCTAAAAGAAGAAGAAGCGGAAAAATTAAAAGCACAGAATGGTTATGGTCATTTTGATACATACATATAAAAGATATTTTCTAATATATAGATTTTTGAGGTTGTAGGTGGTTTTTATAAAAAGCACCTACGATGGAGTACAAAGGTGGTCGGTCAAGTTCCATCTATTACATAAATAGTAAAAATAGAATAACGGGGACAGACAGCGACTTTACACACGAAGTCAATATGAAGGGGCTAGACAATCCCACACATTGTAAAATTCTTCATATCTATGTGCCGAAGTCGTATTACTCTGTGGCTTCACCATATAATACTTTTACATTATCCGAAGACGGGTATGAGGCTTTAATTACGATACCTGAAGGAAACTACACAATGAACAACTTAAAAAATAAACTGGCCGAGGTACTGACGACAGAAAGTCCGAATGACTATACTTATGTTGTCTCAAGCAACAATACAAACACAGAAGCGGAGGATGGCAAATTAACATTCAGTGTTTCAAATAACGGAGGTATTCAACCACTGTTTATATTTGATTGTGATACCCGTATTCACGAGGTTATGGGTTTTGATAGAAATTCAACATATTTCTTTGCAAATGATTTTATTAAATCGCCGAATGTAATTATTTTAACTGGTGAAAAAACTCTGTATCTTCAACCGGATTTGGTAAATGAAGGAGATAATCACGTGCTTCAAGAAATATACACAGCCAACGAAATTCCTTTCGGTTCTGTCATTTATGACGGCTCTGGTAGTGAATACGGGAAGACATTATCTGCGAGTTCAAACAATGTATTCAGGTTTTACTTGACGGACGAAAACGACCAAACAATAAATCTTAATGGTTTGGGAATAGTTATGACTTTATTGGTTTATCGTGAAACTAATTATTTTAGTTTATTTAATTCATTTTTCAATCTTTTGAAAAAGAGATAAATATCAATTAATTTTAGAATTATTTATTTTTTTCTATAAATATATTCTGGTGAATTAGTTAATTACACTACTTCAAAAACAAAACAAAAAATGCCTGTCCAATACGGAGGAGAACTAGTCCATCAGACTAAGGAACTGCTCACGGGTAAGTATGAATTGAACAAACTTACTGCCCGTGAAGGGTCTGCTGATGTTGTTCTCACAACTGCGGGTTGACTTGAAAGCACCTTTGAAATCCCTACTCGTCCTTTGAACCTTGCGAGGTCTGTCTTGCGATTTACTTACACCCCTGCCGCATCTGCTGGTTATAATCGTATGTTTATGGATTGCTTGCCTATGATACAAAGAATTGAACTGCGAAGCCGAAGCGGTCAATATTTGTGCAATCTTCAACACGTGGGCAATTACACTAAGATGATTTGGAAGCCCGAAATTAAATATGAAAATGCACTTGATGCACTTGAAAACCACGGGGCGGGTGTATCTAGCGGGGCTATGCTTCAAAAGTGTAATGCTGGAAAAGTTGAGATAGGAAGTGTAGCGGAAAGAAAAGCAATTACTGATGCAGCCAATACTGCTGGAGTGGTCGCTGCAGTTCAAGGATACTACAAAGTGCCACTTGTTAATGCCCGCCGTCATAATGATACGGCTCTCGCCGATAGCACTGCCGGAAATTATAGCCTTGTTAATGTTCCTTTTGAGGAGGCTAAGTATTTTGAAGGTGGCGGTAATGGAACGGCTACCCCTGTCATTAAAGTTAAACTTCCGTTGGGTATGATTTTTGGAACTATTTTTGAACTAGATAAGACTATTGGTTTTAATGAAATTTTGGATTTGCGAATTGTGTGGGAGGGTACTAACCGCTCTACTTTCTATGGAACTGATGCAAGCAGTATTTCTACTGGTGCTGCACAGGTTGCTGTTGGTGCTTCTATTTCAAACTTGAATTTGTTTCTTGCCGTAGAGACTGACCCAAATGTCGTCCTTGGTGTACAGCAGAAGATTGCGGGAGAAGGTTTCCCATTTAAGATTGAATACCCTATCTCTTGGAAGCAGAACCTCTCAACAACAAGCCAAAATTTCGTAGTAAAAATGAACCGCTCACAGGGAGAGAGAATTAGAAGAATTTATACTTCCGCATTCCACAACGACGAAAATAAAAATACTGCTTTCGACAATGACAACAGAGCGGGTGCTAAGGTTGAAAAATACTATACAACCCTTGACGGCTCGCGACTTCAACAATTTGATGTTGATGTTAAGGAAAATGAAGACTATATGATTTTGAAGGATAAGTTGAAGGGAAGTTCTATCCTAAACAGCGATGTCTATCATTACAACTGGTTTCATGTGGATACTTGGGACAATAACCGCCCACTATGCGATAAAGATACTGACGGCTATGAAGTAAGCGGTCTGAGCCTTGATACTGCGCGACGATATGAATTTGTCGGCACTACTGTCGGCAATAATCATAACCATTATACTTATGCCATTCTTCAGCGAAGTGTGCTTGTGAAGGGAATTGAAATCCTTATGAGTTGATATTTATCAATTTCACTCTCATTCGCTTTGCTTATTCTTGTTTGTTGATAAACATCGAAAAAACGATGTTTTACAATAAGCGGGAGTGCGTCAGCACGAAGCGCAATTCTAAAATATCAAAAAGAATAATAAAAATAAAAATATTTTTTTGTTTTATATACACAAGAGATGACTACTCACCAGAGAAATTTAATCGCACAAAATCCAGACGGAGATTTCGTAAATGTAAAAGTAGGGCATGATGGTTATCTTGAGACTAATGTTGAAAAAACAGCATTTGGTGAATTAGCAACATCACAATACACACCGATTATACAAGAAACATTTATGTATAATGTAAATACCTCTAAGTGGAACACAAGCACTACTAATGCTACATTAGAGCAAAAGAGTGCTATGGCATATCTAACAACACAGGCTGCTGGAGGTTCAAGATTATTCATTGAAACAAAAAAGAAAATTAAATATCGTGCTGGTATGGGTGTATGTGTCAGATTTACTGCTTTGTGGAATACAAATGAAGCAGGCGGATATTCATCTTATGTAGGTATTGGTGATTCCTTCTTGACGGACGGATTTTTCTTCTCAAGAGAAAATGGTGTAATGAAAATATACCAATTAAACAACTCCAATGTCATTACCGATGTTAAACAAAGTCAATGGAATGTAGATAAAGCAGATGGAAGCGATTACTTACCAGCCATTGATTTCAGTAAGGGTAATGTATTTCAGATTAAATACCAATACTTAGGTTTTGGTCAGATATCATTTTATATTGAAAATCCGAACGCGGGGCTATTTCAACTAGTCCATGCTATACGATATGCTAACAGCAAAACTGCTCCATCTCTTAATAATACTACTTTACCATTCTTGGCTTCGTTATCCGTTGGCGCTAATCCGCAAATCCAAAATCTTAGAATTGCCAGTGTTGGATGCTTTATTGAAGGAACTGAAATCATAAGAGGTTTTCCATTTATTTATGAAAGAACAGCAAATACGACGAATGTAGCAACTCATGCTTTTACTATGAGAAATAATACTAATATTATTGGAAACACTATTGCTAATTATAGTATAGTGTATCCTAGACGGCTAAATGTCTTAAATACAGATGGTAAATCTGGTGTAATCATTAAAGTAATAAAAAATGCTACCCTTACTGGTGCTGTCTATGCTGAAAACAATACTAATACAAGTCTGGTTTCATTTGATACTACCGCAACTATTGCTGGTGGAAAGACTATTGCCGTTGTATTTGTTAATACGAATGATGCTCAAAGCATAGATTTTAATGATTATGATTTAGATGATATGTTGCCAAGCGAAAGGCTAACTATAACAGCACAGGCTACTACAAATCAGACTATACGTATCAGTATGCTTTTACTTGGTTAGAAGACCCATGAAAGCAAAAAAAAAAAAACGAAAATGGAAGTGTGGATTTTCAAATATCACTTTTTAAAATACTTGATAAAATTATTTTTTCTAACTTCATTCATTTCTTCATTTTTTTTCTAGAAATGAAAGTACACATGCCACATCGCAAAATCTATCATTGTCAATTGAAACTGATAACACATTTTTTTTCTTACACTCTTTACAAGGTGCTTTATTTAATATACATCCTTCTTCTGTACATGTAGCAGTCGCTATTTCTTTGCCAACATTAGCCTTTATTTCGGTAATTCCAGTCTCTCTCACAACAAGATCTGTTTCCTTAAAAGGAGTGCTTTGTTCCTCCATCATTTTTTCTAATGTAGCCTCCAACGGAATAACTACTTTCACATTGTCGTCCCTCGGCTTGTATTGCTCATAGAAAGATACAATGTCAGGCTTAGTCCATTTAATTGTCAGCATTTTGACATTGCCGCCGTCAAGGTCCATTTGTCAATTTCATTTAAGTAGTCCTGTTTGGTTGACAGGTCAGTCATGATATTTTAGAATTGCGCTTCGTGCTGTCGCACTCTCGCTTATTCTAAAACATCGAAAAAAAATTTAAAGAAAAATAATTAAAAGAAAACGATGTTTTGTGATGACGAAGTCAGAACAAAATATCAAATATATTTTTTTACTTCACTTTTAATGTCAGTAAATTTCTCAAACCACGGCTGTTTCATGACCCATTCAAGATATGGCTTATCAATAGTTGCAACATCTTGAATTTTCTTACCTTTATACTTACCGAATGGAAAAATATCCCTTGGCTTGCCTGCCCGTGCATTTTCAATCATTTGGATTTCGTCAGTAATTATCTTTTTAACATCGGTAAGAGAAAATGTTCCTTTTTTATTTTCAATAGAGAGTTTCTCAAACTTCTCACATAATCTGGTGAGGGTGGTCGTTGGTCTATATAGAGTGGTAAAAAATTTTATGGAAAAAATTAATTAATTATTATCATTAATTTAGGAGCGGATATGGAATCCTTTTGGAATACTATCATTTTCATTGATAAAGTCGCGTCCACTCCATTTATTCTCATTAACTTTCTTTTTTATGTTTGTAGTATGAACTATGCTGAAATGGTTAATGTTTTGTTGTTTGCTATTTCGTGATAAATGGATTTTCTTCATTTGAAAATCTCTAACATTTTCAATGCTTTCGCCTAAATCCATCTTTTCATATACTTCTGGATTCAAGCCTTTTGAATTCAATCCCTTACCTCTTAGGTGGAAGTATCTCTTTTTTACTCCTTCATTTTCGTAGCATTCAATTATATGAACTCCTTTGTCTTTATGTTTCAAGTCATTTTTGGTAAGGTAAGGGAGAAAGGCTTCATTCGTTGTAAATTCTAACATATACAATTTAGGAGCGACCCATATTCCTCTTATTATCTTACAGCAATCTCCTAAGTCATCCGTTATTCCTCCGATAGATTTATCTCCAAGTCTTTTGATTAGTTTGGCAAACATAACATGCAACACTAAACTATCGGTATCGGTGTAATAGAAGTCGGCTTCTATGTCTTTATTCGGATTAGCCCCTTTTATGTAGTTATACATAATTCGTCTGCTATATGCTAGAATAAAAGCCCCGTAGTGAGAAGGTTTAGTTATGCTCTCTTCAATTATTTCTTCCTTTCTAGGAATTCCAGATACATGCCATAGTTTGTTTCCGTCTTTATCTTTGAATTCAACCACATCTGATATATAATTTTTCGTCCAAAATTTCCAATACTCCTCATTTGATTTAATATATTCTGCTTCTGTTGGGATAGGTCGTTGTATCATCTTTCCGTATAACGAATTCATAAATAGTTTGGCTAATAAATATTGTGGTGCCTTTTTCGCTATTCTCTTTCGCCTTAAACATTTCTAATATATATTCTTTGAATACTGGTTCTTCCTCCTCTGTATAGTATCCTTTGCGAATTGTTATATCGTAGCCTTCCTTAATATATCTTCAATATCAACACTTGTAAGCCATTGGTCTTTCATATCCGCTAAATTCCACTTTAATGAGCCCATTTTATTTCTCTGACCTATTCTTGAATGTAATATGTCTTTTGGCGAGATATAATCAACATTGTAAATACCGATAGGACGATTATTATAATCAAATGGTGCGATAGCCTGCTTAATTTCTCCAACCATAAATAAATTAAGCATCGCTGTTGGGTATAAAGATACGACATCCGCATCAACTAAATAATCTGTTAATTCATCAAATGTGATTTTCCCTGCTAAGTAGTCCTTGTATTGTTTTGAAACAAATCTTTTTTTGCTTGGATATGTTCTTGCTCCGATAACCGCTTTTCTAAATGCCTTCTCTTGTTCAATAGTTGGAAGTCTTACATCGTGCTTACCATCAATCATTTTCTTCCAGATATTGAAGGCGAGACTTGAAGTTGAAATGTATGAAGTTAAATTCACCGAGTGTTTTTCAAATATCTCTGTGTTTATTTTGTCATATAACTCTTTTAACCCCATAACATCGCACTTCAAATATTCAAGACACTTATTTCTTAATTCTTCACTCATTGTTTCCCAAGTAGTCGCCTTGTCGTGGTCAAAATCTCCTTTAAGAGTTTTACATTTCATATTTTCTAAGTTTTCTTTTAATGTCCCCTGAGTATGCTTACACATATCCCACATTTTGATATTTTCAAATTGTAAAGAGATTATTGAGCCGTTATTAAATCATATGTGATTTTGGTCTGATACCTCTTCTTATTAATTCCTGTTTAATAAAGTAGTGGTCAAAGTTCGCCCCGTTAAACACATTCACATATAAAATCGGTGCTTCTTCATCTTTCTTCTCTTTCTTTCTTACTCCTGCTACTTTATTAACTGGATTATGTGTTTGTTTGTTAGCCCATTCTAATGCTAACTTTCTTCCTCTCTCTAAGAGTAAATCAAGAAATTTAGAAATACAATCTATACCAGCGTAATATTTAAATCCTTCCGTTCCCTGAGTATATCCGACTATATAACAGTCGTGTATATCAAACCCTTCGGAAATCGTTTTGTTTCTCCAAGTTTCTAAGTCGTAATGAAGGATTTCATCTTTATTGTTATATTTTTCTTTATGAGACTTTGTTATTAAATGTCTCTTTCCATTCTTTAATATTTTTCTATTCGCATAATTAATAACTTTTGGATTACAAGTATGTTTTGTAAAATACTTAGTTAAGCATTTTTCACATTTCTTTTTATCTCTTCTAATTAATCCGAAATAGTGATTATTCTCTAAGTAAATCATAATATCCGCTTCTTCACCTATTTCGTTCGTGCTTATTGTCTCCTTTGTTAGGGAATTTGTAATTTCGTATGTCTTCCCTTCTTTAATCAAAGCATTAAGGATTTTACAGCGGTAGAAAAAGGAATTGGGCAATCGTTAGAAAGATTAAATTGTTCCCTAATATCATTGCATCTTCTTCTGTTAATAAGTGGCATATTAAGAATGTCTTTACAAAGAAAGAATAAGCAATTATTATTTTTGCTAGCGGGAGATATTAATATACTTTCCTCATATTTCGTTTGTTTGCTTTTGTATTTTCCCTCATAGCATCCTCCTCCGTTTTCTTGAATTACTACTACCGTAGCATATTCAATAATCCTGTCATAACCTAATCCAGAAGCTTCAATATTGCTTATGTTGAACTCATTCAACATTTCAATAAAATCATCATAGTTTTTTATTTGAAAGAATTAAATGTTTTCTTTTTACAATATCTATTTAATTCTTCGTGGTCAGTTATGTAGGTAATAGTAATATGAACATCAGCATTTCCTGTCATCCCATTCTTTTAGCATCTAATAGTATAGGAAGTAAAACCTCTCGCTCTAATGTATCGGTATCATAAAAATTTATGTCTAATCCTTGCTTCTCATATGTAAGAGAGTTTAATCTATTGTCTCGTCTAGATTTTAACTCTACTACTTTGAATTCCCTCTTGCTCTCTCTAGTTTTAGTCTCTTTAAGTTTCTGTTTACTTAGTAATAAATCAGTAGGTTTAATCTTATTTCTAGCCTTAGCATTCAACAAGTCAATCACATTTTTGTTTGGTCTTGAAAATGTTGGTAATGGTGGTGGCATATTTTACTTTTATATTAGTGTGGATATAAAAATAATAAAATAAATTAAATTGTTTTACCGATATATATATAAATATAAATTGTCTTACCTTTAATACGAAATTCATTTTATTTATTTATTACAAAAAATAATTTTTCATTTTTTGTTGTATACTCCTCTTGCTTTCATTTCGTCATACTCTTTAAGTTTTCTATTTCGTTCTTTCAATTTTTCCTTTCGTCTTATATTTACTTCTTCGCGGTGCTTATGATAATAAGTTGTTGCTTTTTTATTATTCACCTTTCATTTGTCCTCTGGTGTGAGATATTTCTTATGTCTTTCCCATATCTATATTATAAGTAATAATATTTATTTCTTTAAATGATTTTACATTTTATTATTCAATAATATCATTGCCCTTAATTTAAGTTGTGCGATTGCTTCTTCACAAATTTGCCGTTTATGTATATTCAGTGTAGTTGAAGGTTCTTCTAATATTTTGTTCTTTTGTTCTATCCAAAACTTAAAAGCCTTACTATATCGTTGAAGCACTTCTCTTTTTGTGTAATTCTTAATACTTCTATCGTCTGCTAATGCTTCTGGAAAATGTAAGTTGTATAGTTCTTTCATTTCCTTGACCGCTTGCATCATTATACAAGACATATTATATAAGTAATAATATTTATTTCTTTAAATGGTTTTACATTTTATTTTTTAAAATATCTTTCTATGTCGTCGTTTCTACGAGTTATACGAATAACTTTATGTCCTCCTATCATAACCTCTTCTTTCTCTGCGAAATGGTCTCTGTGAAAGTCTGATTTTTCGTGTTGATATTTTCCGTATATCCCTATTACCTTTCCGCATATACATCTATATTTCTCTTTCCTTCTTTCCTTTACATATTCTGCTCTCTTCTGTTATCTTAATTGTTTTCTTTCGTCAATCTGGTTTGACATTTACATATATAAAAATAGAAACTTATAAAATCTGATATTTTAATAATTGGTGGCACTATAGACGGCTAAAAATGTTATCACGTGGTTTTCAAGCGGGGATACGGAGGAACTAAAAAATTCTTTTCGTCTTTCCATTCCCAGACAATTTTTATAAAAAAATTTTGTGAAATATTTTATAAAAAAGTTCGTTGATGATAAAGTCAGAAATGAATAAAATAAAAAGATAAGTGTCCTATAGTAATACCTATAGTAGTAAAATTTATTGATTTTGATGCTTTGTATTGATTTTGTTTTTATTTAAAAACCTTACTTGACGTCCGCGCAAAACATGTGCAAAAATATGGATGGCATTTTCCCAGAGAGCGAGTCAGACACTCTGCAACTGTAGCTGTAACACGACGTCCGCGGGCAGCTCTGGCAATATCTGACTCAGAGCTTTGTATTGATTTTGTTTTTATTTAAAAACCTTAAATTTTTTTTTAAACTTTTTTCTTGTTTTTATTTAAAAGCGAAATTAAAAGAAAGAAATATTTCTTTATTCTGCTTTCTTGTATTTATCAAAAATTTTGCTTTTTTATTTTTCTGTTTTGAGGCTTAGTATTGATTTGCGGGAAATGAATAGGAAGAGACGAATGAAATTTATGAGGTCGTTTTGAGGTATGAAAAACGACCCTTGTAAATTTCATATTATACTACTGCAGGAAGAAGAAGAGAAAGATCCCAAAGGCAAGAACAAGAAGGGCCAAAAGGTGACAAAGGCAAAGGGAAGAAAGACATAGCTCTTTTAAGGGAAGAAGAGACGGAGGATGATGAAGATCCTCGCGACAAGTGAGGATGCTGGGGGATTCCTTTTTGTCTCGCGACCTATCGGGCAGATTCCCTATCAGCTTCCATTAACCTCTGTCCCATCAAGGACATCCGTAGAGCGTTGATGGAGGTGCAGTGAACAGGCGTACCGATCCAGGATACGACCTAGTCTCTACACCCCAAACATAACATGCCACTGATGTAGCAGAACAGAGCGAAGAAGTTACTCTTCATATTTATTTGGATGACAGGAGTCATCAGGAGGGGGGGGGGGGGGGGGGGGGGGGGGGGGGGGGGGGGGAAGGTGACTGTAGAGCGGATGTGAGACTAACTTAATAATCTGCCGTATACTTGCTGTGTCCTACTGTAGATACTTTATTTAGAAAAGGGCGCCAAGGGACGGCCCAATTATATACTAGGCCGGACATACGTAATGGCTCTAACGACACACATTACATATGCCGGCCCATACTGACTATCCGGTTAATTATATTAATAGGTCTAACACTCCCCCTGGATCAAAGTAAATGATTAAATTAACTGTAGGTCCCAATACATCTATTCTGTCAAAATTATAAAGACACAGACTTAAAACATAATAATATTACTCGCTCTTACCCTCACTCTCTCCAGGTTATGTCGATGGTGGCTACCCAGCTTGCTAGGGCAAGTATGCATCAACTAGATTACATACAGGGCAGCTCCCCCTAGTCAAGCTAGGCCTGGTCGACGAGAAGAGGATTAGGTTCTACGCACCCCCTATCCTTTGTTGAGTAACATTATGTATGTAAGGCAAGTACGATATGGTCATAATACACATATAATATTGATATATACATATATATATATATATATATATATATATATGATTGCGTAAGTAACCATAATATATAAAAATGAGACATATGATAATGTATCCATCTGTACTGATTTATTAAAAGGTATGACCAACTTGAACTATATGTTACTTATCTATCCGGTAGTATGAATTTATAAATTTGGCAGCGCTTCCCGTAGAGGGGATAAAAAGAACATAAAACAATATAATATATATGAACAAATACATGATATCTGTAATTATCGGCCTGTCTGGTACATCCGGCTGGTCTGACGTACTTCCGTGTTGTTCCACACTCCCGTGTGGCACGTTCACCGACCAGCCGGACTCCGTGTCGGCTTCTTATAGATTTTTATGTATATAAGTGTATAGAGATAGAAACTGAAGCGAAGCATACAGAAGTTGGAACGAAACGAGCGAAAGGGACGCGATCATCGTAGTATTTCAGGCTGAGAAAACGAGCGAAGTCATCACGCTTTGACAACCTGAAATACTAATGTCTCAAGAGATTTAGTAGTATTTCAGGTTATAAAACCGGGTGAAGTCGTCACGGTTTGATAACCTCAAATACTAATGTCTGGAATGAGCAATGAACTACGGCGCCGGTCATTCGCCACCGGGCCCCGTCGGCACTCGTCTATTCGCACACCTGTGCAACTTATGTGTAATATGCGAGAAAATTATTGTATTGCATACCCCGGGAATATAAAACGAAGTCCAAGATGATAAGCCTTACTAATACGGGAATTGATCGAATTTTATCCTGAATTTAGCGCAATTTTCCCTACTAAGCACAACGGAGATTTTTCCAGCCAGGTGATTGAACTTGTCTACCGTAAAATGTATTTTGGTGAACACATCTGCGATATTTTCCTCGGTAGGGACCCGGAATAGTTTGACCTTTCCTTCTCTCACGAGTTGCGCTAGAAGGTGGTATCGGACCTCTATGTGTTTGGTCCTAGCTTCCCCTAGTCCTCTCTCCGACAATAATATCGTTCCTTCGTTATCCTCGAAGAGAGGAGTAGGACCTTCAAGATTTATTCCGATATCCCGTAAAGTTTGTTGTAATGCAAGAAGTTCTCTGACCGCCTCATTTGCTGAAAACGTCTCGGACTCTAATGTAGATTGGGCTATCACGGATTGCAGTTTAGAGAACCACGAAATTGGTGTCCCGTTGAATAAGTAAATATATCCGGATCTTGATTTACGTGAATTCTTATCCCCCGCAAAATCCGAGTCTACAAATCCGACTATCGGTTGTTCCGCAATAATTCTGTCTACATTAGCGAGAACTGGCACGCTGAACATGTCCATTCCGGGTATTGCGGGTTTTCCAATGATATCATCGATGCGTTGGCCGCTGCGCAAGATTCCAGATTAGGTTTCCAAGATTCCGGAGTTTTAGGAACCGAGAAATTAGTTTCTAGCAACTTCCGTAAATTTCGATCTCCTCTTCTGAAAACTAACAGTCGCGGGGTCAGAAGCCACAAAAACATTATGTGCACCATAGCATAAGACATCCCCGGGTTAGGGACTTGGGACTTAGCTGCTATGCTTAAAGGGCATATGAGGAGTGGCCGGGTGTGAACAGCCAAAAAGATAAGCATCCCTATCATGCATCTAAGATCATAACGTAATAGGCGATGGTCCTTCTTTAGGGGAGCGGGGTTATCAGAAGTGAATGGTATTTTAGCCGGTATCTCCTTCATGTAACCCAACTCCTCCAAAATCAACAACTCATACTTACGTTGATGCAGAGTAATCCCCTTTTCAGACTGGATGATCTGAATGTTTTTGAATTCGGTGGCTTTGCCTAGGTCCTTGCACCGGAATCCTCTCTTTTCGAACAACTGCACCATTTTGGTGTGTTTTTCTTGTGACGCAGCGTGACGTCGACAGCCATCATCGACGTGAAAGGACACCAATTGGGTAGTTTGGGGGCTACTCCCATGCTTTACGAAAGAGGCTCTGTCTAGCGTGAGAGGCTTGAATTTGTGTTCGGTAATGAGCTCCCAGGACAGTACGTCGTACCAAAGACGGCCTGCCTCCGGATGGCAGTATAGGGCCTTCTTCAGAAGCCAGACATAGTCCGCAGTCTGAAATTCGGCCGGCGGTTTGACATATTATGTCGTATGGGAGATTCGCATGCAGATAGGCGGTCGTGAGATCTATCAGCCATAAATCTATTCCGAAAAAGGCTGCATAGGCTACCATGAGCAAAATGGTCCTGTGCTGGGCTGTGGGAGAGTAAGTCTTTCTGGGATTGTACTGAGCGTAAGCTTTCAGGAGGTCCCCTCGTAGGGTTATCCGGGCTTTGTGGAATTCATCCGCAGTACCTTGTTGTTTTACCGTATCTATCCATTTTATAGGAATGATTGGTGTGCCCGACATTTTCGCTTCGCTCACTTTTCGCCAAACAAATGCTTTTAGTTCTTTGAGCTGTTCAAATTCCTTTTGTCTAGATTGCTTACGGTCTTTTGGTTTCTGTACTACTGGGAATTCCGGGAATTTCTCACTTACGAGACAATACTCCGCCCGATTTTCCTCCCGGGCACATACCGCGACATGAGCTCTCGCCCTCTTCCCGGTGATAATGTTTTCATTCGAAATTTCCGCCTGTTCGTGTGATCTCCATCCCGGTTTATGTGCCGCTCTCTGCTCCTCTACCCTCTCCCTCTCCCCCTCGACAAACGCAAATTCTGAGGTGACCTCAATACTGGGATCGTTAGTATTGAGATCCGAATCAGAGTTTTTGTTGGTCGACAAGGGTGGTGGTGCAGTTGCGGCTTTTTGCTCACGCGGTTCGGGCATAACTTCTGACACTCTGGCATATTTGACGATTTCTGTGTCTAATATCTTGTCCGTGACACCGTCGTCAAACAAGACGCTATGCGCGGGAAAGCGTTTAGATTTACGAGTAACGGGAGCAGACGGGGCTGTTGCTGTCCCCCGTCGTATCGCCGTCTCCCATTTATCCCCGTAAGTCAATCTAGCCCACTGCTCCCCAAAAGCCCTTGCCGGGATTTCCATATAAGTTCCGGACAACCTTTGTCTTTCTTTGGGCTTACGCCCCCTTCTTGCTTTCTTTATCTCCCCCTGCTCGTCACTCGGCTGAGCAACTTTGGGACTCGGAGGCTCTAGGGGGGGCGGGCTCGTGCTTACGAACACCGGTCCCTCTTCTGCCTCGCTATCCTCGTCAGTTTGCGGAGTGTGGGGTGACTCCTCAGGGGGGGATTCCATAGTGAGGGTCGGAGCGGAACTTCAAGGGAGATTTCCTACCGTGGGACCTTCTCCCCCTGCCGGAATCTCTCCTCCCGGGTCCTCCCCTGAAACGATTCCTTGATCTTCTGGGGTCGTTTGTTGCGATAGGGGAGGGGGGGCTGTTGCCAATTAACAGAAGACATCTCAACATCATCTCTCTCGAGAGATTTAGATGCCCCCCTCTTCCCCAGTCTCCAAACGTCAAAGATAACATCACGGACATTACCGCGTACATGTATTCCACCAACCTTGGGTATCCATTGTTATGTGAACCCCAGGGTGGCGTTCTACCGCATGGTGGTTGTCTTTGAAATGGGGCACTCTCTTTATCTTATTCTTTAAGCACCACTCGCATCTCATTACTCGTTCCCTCCACTCTCTCCCCACTATCTTTACTCCCATATAGTTAGCCATTCGCTCCATGGCTTTTACCCCTCTGTGCTTACACATACGATGGAACACAGTGGCATGTATGTTTTCATGATAGTGAGGACGAACAACAGGATATAAAACTTTACTACCTAGCGCTTCATCTCTCTTACTCTCAGCCCTCTCATCTTTCTCGTGATCTATCTCAGTAGAATAGGGTACGTATATTAGGTACGTCACATCGCCAACCACAAGTGCACGGTGACAACAAACAGTATACGTCATGGTATGTAGGTGGGCTGGTTTTCTGAGAAAGATGAGAGGTGGGTTGTCAAGCCTGTCCCCCCGGGTCCGACGTGACACTGTCATCATCATCGGGCTCGGGAGTCTCACTTGTGGTGGGGGGCATAGTAGTAGAGGTACTTGTGGGCTCATACCACTCGTTAGGATTGAGAGGTGGGGTGCCCGGGGCATCAAACACCGTCAAGCGGTTTGGGAGTGCTCTCCCTCTAGCCACGATTTGGTCTTCCGTAATAAGAATAGGCTTCCTGAGCACTATCACTTGATTGTTTTGGTGTATGACAGCAAAACCCTTACGAACCCATGCCGAAGTAGCCACCAACCCGTACTTTAGGTGCGGGTTGTAGGTGGTGTGGGCATTAAGGACATTGACTTCTTCCCCATGAGCTCCCGACAGATTCATTAAAACTTTTCCTTTGTACTCGGTTCTAATGCTTCCTTTCGCTATGCGGAACTTCTGTGGAGCTCTCTTAAGGCTAACAAACGTAGACCTATCTGGGGACTGTGTTTCGCTTGCACCACTATCGTCTACCCACACTATATTGCTACTGTCACTTCTGTGGTCAGAGTTATTGTCCATCAACATGATAGAGCATTCAGAGTGTGGTTGTTCGGGGAATGAAGTGGTGGTGTCTGTGTCTGATGGGCTGTGTGGTTCGTCTTCTTCTGGAGGTGTCACTCCACCCAACACATCCTCGAGATCCTCTACCTCCTTTACCATGTACGGGAAAGAAGAAACGATGCCTCGTGCAAACGGGTTGTTGTGTTTGGTAGCAAGGGTAAGGACGCAGTCGTGCATGGCGTAATATAGTTCTGTATAGAATTCATCATATTCCCCCTCCTGGCTTGTAATCAACCAGTCTGTCACTGTTCTACTCTTAAGCCCCTGATTGAGAGCAGTAACCAAGCGTTGTATTTCTTCGATGGGGGGTAGTCCTCCACCTTTTAACACCCGCTTTCCGTCCCTTACCCAAACGTTACTATCCTCAGCTCTACCTGGCTCTCCCTCTTCCATGACCTCAGGGGGTCCAAATAAAGATGAGGATGTATCAGATAGTGCAGTTGTAGGTTGAGAAGACGAAGTGTGGGTCAAAGTTGATGCAGATAAAGTAGGTACAGACGGTCTACCTTCTACTGCTCCCCCTCCTCCTACTCCTACTCCCCCTACTCCTACTCCTCCTACTTTCACTTCTACTCCCCCTGCTCCTACTCCCCGTACTCCTTCCCCTATTTCTCCCACTCCTTCTGTGGATGTAGTAGTGGTAGTGGCAATAGTAGTAGTAGTAGTAGTAGTAGTAGTAGTAGTAGTAGGTGTGCAAAGAGATGTAGTTGCATTGTTGGATTGAGCAGGTTTGGTGTTTGCTTTCCACAAGGTGATGTGTGTAAACAGAGTGGCAGGTTCGTAATACATAGCATCATGGGGGGAAGCAACCCTAGGTTCAATTTCTCTCTGTACTTGCTCAATATTTCCCCTCTCTTCCTTTCTTGATCAACATGAAGCGAGCAGAAGTCATGATCTATCAGTCTAGCAGCACACTTCCCACCCTGCACCCCCTTTCTCGCCGCCCCCAGTCTCCACGAGCACCTAACTCCTGTATTTGGCACTGTCGCCTCACACTGCTTGCTACTTGTGACGTGACAGTCAACTACACGTACTGGTCTACCGTGGAGGTTGAGGGGTGGGCCACCTACTTCTCGTAATGTGACTGGGTTGTATTTTTTCACGAGTAATTTTACGTATCCTACCCTTGTACGTCTGAGGGCCCAATTCCCTTCCAAAGGTATGATTTGGTTTAGGGGAAATGGGTCGCCAGCCATATCAAGGGTGGTCAAAAACTTATTCTCGTGAAGGGGTGGAATAGTGGGGCGGGTGTGGAGTCGTTTTGGGTAGATGATGCATATCCTTTCTGCTCTCCTCTATGCACACCGCCCTCAACACCTCCTCCCTCTCTACTTATTGCGCCAGGTGGCTTAGATGCGTGAGATAAAAGTGGCATGGGGGTGTTGTTTGAGGGTGGGGGGTTGTCTTCCTCGACACACTCACCACTATCATCTTTTCTCAGTCTCCCCATCATTATGATTGCCATGTGGTGAATCCCCAACTCACTATCTACTTCTGATTCTTCTTCAGACTCAGAAGAAGATTGGTTAGTTGGGGGTTCATCTTCTTCTTCACTTTCTGAGTGAGAGGGTGAGTTAGAGCAGTCAGATGACTCTGCGTTTAAGCTTATCATTTTCTTCTTTTTAATGAAGTCTGCTGCTTTCAGCTTTCGCCCCTCTCCTCTGCTGCCTTCCTTCTTCTTCTTTTTTGCTCCTTCTCCTTCTTTCTTCTCGTGTCTGTCTGTCTTCTCACTCTGACTGTCCTCTCTCTTCTCCTTCCCACGCAACTTCTCAGAGACCCTAGTTCTCCTTCTTAGGGGACATTTCAAGGGACCATGTCTATCCTTGGGACAGTCCTTGAGTTGACACCTGACTAGACAGAAAGCAATCTTATGGTCAAGGGACAGACAGTTCCAACAAATACTGTCCTCCCCCTCACCATAAGCCTGTGAAGGCTTGCTCTTTTTCTTGCTCTGAGCTATTCCTGCTACTGTGTTGATAGTGATAGGGTCGCTCTTTGAACTACCAGATCCATATAGCTTTCGCATTCTAGTTTCTGATACGTTGCTTTGAGCTAACTGCCCCACTACCTTGATGAATTCGGGCAGCTTAGGTCTTTGAGTAGGTAAGAGAGGACACCAAGTGTTGCGATAGTAGGCTTGATAGACAGGTAGATGTTTTAATTTCTTCATGATCATGCCTGTCTTCATCATCTCTGGTATCACTCCCATCGTCTTTTTTTATGTTTTGATAGTTGTGAGATAGTCAGCTAGCCAGCTACTCACCTCACTAACCTTCTTAGGGTACGAGTGGCATAGTAGTTTCCTGGTCCCCTTCAAACCTTATGAGATCAAGACCTCCATAATGTTTTTTGAGGGCGAGGAAACACTTTACGCCGTCCGTATCCCCCTACCTCATTATACTCATCACCTTCCTATCGTGAGCACATGATTGAAGTAGAAAGGCATCGAGCAATCTGTTTAGCTTAGCTTCTTTCTCTTTCGTGTAATATCTGGCTCCCAATTGTAATGCAAATAGCGGTGACGGCTTACTTCCCCTCGTCAACACTGGTATTTGGGATTTTAGGTCCGTAGGTATAGCAGTGGCGGGGGCAGAGGCAGTTTTTGCACTTGCAGTTTCTTGACCCTCTTCTTTCTTTCCCTTGTCTTTCTCCTCTACCTTCACTACTACTGTCTGTTCTTCGTCCTCTTTTTCTTCCTCTTCCTTTGCAGGTGATTTGAAAGGTGCATCTGAAGGGAGAATCAGGTCGTACAGGTAGTTGTATAGGTTTGGCTAAGGGATGAGTCTCAAAGCCCGGAATTATGGAAAAGATTTCTGGGTGAGTGACACCGAAAATTGATGTAAAGGTGTACTCAAACAGCTCCCATTCTTTTCCATGATTGAACTTTGGAGGGTCTAGCCTCATTTTACTAAGTCAGAACCTTGATACGCCATATTGTTCGGGCGTACCAAGGGCGGAAGGTAGGAGGGAGGCTCGACTACCAATGTTGCTTTCTCTGTGAGTAGAGAAGCGAGATAGAGTTAGGAAATAAAATAGATATTGACGATCTGATAACAACTAGGTGGCAGCCTTCCGCACAATCCGCCTAGTCTGACTGGTGGTAGCCTTCCGCACACACACCAGACTGGTGGTAGCCTTCCGCACACACACCAGAAGTAGTTGATACACCGGAACTGGTCGAAAATTTTCTATAACATACAAAAATTTCCGACCACTTTCGGTGTATGATAAAAACAAGCAATCAATACAGAAGGCTAAAATCTATCTCCCGCACAATCAATAATATCTATAATCAAGATTATAGATTGGACACCCTATCTCCGACACGTAAATCTCCGACACGTCGGAGATAGGGATTTACACCCCAAAGAGCCCCCTAGATTATAGATTTAGCACAAAGGAAACAATTGCCTTCTTTTGAATTATCATTTAAGTAATTAAAAACTGACATAATATACAATGAGTAATCACGCGAAGAGAAAAATTACGAAAGGAGGAATATGTGTAAAGGAAAATGTAGTCGATGTTAGATGGAGAGAAAACGGCGAACAAAAAAGAAAAGTATTTTACATAGGAAAGAAGAAGTCAAAGGAAGAAACAGAAAAGCAAGCAAGGGAGTTTTACGAAAAGGAAGTATTATCAAAATATGAAGAAGATAATAAAAATACAGATTACAAACAATTAGCAAAGCAAAAGAAATCAGAATGGAGAAAGCAAAAGATTAAACAGAAATATACTTGTGTATGTGGTAAGACTATAGGAATATATGGTAAATACACACACGAAAAAACAGATTTTCATAGAGATTTCTTCGCGGAGAAAGAGGAGATTATGTTAGGTGGGAGACTAGTTGAAATAATTTGTCGTAGAAATGATGATATAGAAAAATATTACGAAAACAAACAATAATTAATTTATATTAAAGATTATTTTTTCTACTATTATATAAGATGACGACGACCAGAGTTGTGGGTGTTTCATTTGATGGGAGACAGGGAAATATCTCTTATCTTAAAACAATTGGGCGAGGCGAAAAAGTTTTCATTCAACACGAACCAGAAAACAAATTTGATAAAAATGCGGTAAAGGTTGAAACAGAGAGCGGAAAACAACTAGGTTATATTAATAAGCACTTGGCAGGAACTCTTAAGTTTAAAGGAAGGAAACAAGTATATTATTCAATCTATGGAGGAGGATTAGGAAAACATTACGGGATTGAAATTACAATTCATCATATCATAACCCAATGATATGATTAATATCATAAACAATATTTAATTTATATTAAAGATTATTTTTTTTGTATTATATAAGATGGGTAGAAAAGCAATATACAAAACTCCAGAAGAGAAAAAGGAAGCCTTACGGAAAAGGGCTAGGGAATTCATAAAGAAAGACCCCGAAAGGCACAAGCAAAAGGCAATGGAATATTACAACCAAAATAAAACATTAATAGCGGAACGAAGAAAGAAAAAAAGAGAAGAAGTAAAGCAGGCCTTAATGAAGTTAAAGCGAATGGAAGAAGCATTAAAATAATATATATGAATTATATATTAAGGATAATATATTATTAGTTATAAATATAACAGATAATTTATTAATTATTTTTCAATATTTTTATATTCGTATTGATATAAAAATAACATGCCACCACATTTACCACCAAGACCAGCAAAAGAAAATGTTGAACTATTGAGGGTAAGAGCGAATTTAAGGGAAACAAAAACTACAGAACCAAGACGAAGGGAAGTAAAACTTATTGAATTAAGACCAAGATTTAATAGAGCCTTAAATTCATATACATACCGATTAAAGAGACTTGATATTAACTTTTATGACAGCGATGAGATTGAGAAGGCACTTATGAGAGCGGTAAGAGATGCCAGAAGCAGAGGTATGACGAACGAAGCGAGTATCCATGTCAAGTTTGCTTATATTACCGATATAGACGATGAAAAGTTTTATAGATGGAAAACTTTTAATGCGGTAAAGATAAAAGATATTGAAGACTTATTTAATGCCATAATACTATACAATGAGGAAAATATTGAGGCGAGTGCGAATGGTTATGACCGCTTTATTCAATATATGAGAATTGAATTTATCCAAGAAAACGGAGGAGGTTGTAATTTATCGGGAAACGACAAGAAAACCAAAACAGACGAAGGAACACATATCAATCCAAGAAGTAATAATAATAATTGTTTCTTTCAAGTCAATAAAAAAATATTGAACTTCAAGACAAACAAAAGAGCCTGTAATGAAATTAGAAAAGAATTTAATCTTGAACCTGATACATTCATTCCTTTTTCGGTTGGTTTTGAAATTCTAAAAAAATATTGTATTGAAGGAAAGTATTATGAAATAACCGATGCTACAACAAAACAAACTTTACGAAATTACGAAGACCCTTTAATTTCTGCTGATGTCCTTTGTTATTTGGATGAAGGACATTATTTAGAATTTATCGGAAGAACCAAAAAGAGATGCGAGGATTGTTTCAAAACTTATTTTAATAGTCATAGATGTAATAATAAGAGAATTACATATGCTATGGCGAAACTAAGAAAAAAGAAAGACAGAGTTGATAGTTTATTGACAACCTTCAAGGAAATGTCATATAATAACAAAGACGAAATCTTTCATTACGACTTAGAAACATTCGTAAATAAGCAAGAATTACACACACCATATATAGCGGGCTATACCATTGGAAACATTGGTTTTAAATATGTCGCTGGTGATGATTGTATTTCAAAATTGGTTGATGTCATTTTTGAATATGCTGACGAATTAAAAAAGAAGAAACCCGAAGCGAGATTATATGTTAATGCTTTTAATGGAGCGAAATTTGACCATTATTTCATTCAGAAAGAATTCATTAAAAGAAAGATAAAAGATACTCCTTTGATTAATAATGGTGCTATCATTTCAATGGAATACAAGAATATGAAATTTTGGGACTTGTGTAAGCACACGGAGGGAAGCCTTAAGAAGAACCTTGAAACCTTAGGATGTGATATTTTAAAAGGCGATTTTGACCATAGTAAGGCGAAAAGGTGGGAGGAGTTGGATGAAGAAACCAAGAATGACTGCTTAAAATATCTCGCCTGTGATGTTATGGGTTTGAAGGAATTATATGAAAGATTGAATAAATCAACATTTGAAGAGAATAAGACCAATCTCTCCGAGTTTATGTCAACGTCTTCATTGACCTTCAACTTATGGAAAAAAGAGATAGATAAAAAATATATTATTCAACTTCCAAAATTGAACCAAGAAAAAGATTTTAGAAAGGCTATTTATGGGGCTAGAACTTATCCAAGCAAACGAAGATTTATTTCAAAACAATACGAAAAATATTTAAACGGAGAAATATCTTTTGATGAAATTAAAGATTATCTCATTGATGCAGATGTAGTCTCGCTTTATCCAACAGCCATGTTAGAAGACTATATGACGGGTGAAATAAGAGAACATAAAGAACCAACAGAGAAAATGTTGGGTAAGTTGGGTATATGGAATATTGATTTCATATCACCAAAAAATCTCTTACACCCGCGAGTGCCTTTTAGAGATGATAAGGGTTGTTTAAAGTGGGAACTAAAAGACATGAATGACCAATGGCTTACAAGTGTTGATATTGAAGACATGATGGAACTTGGATATAAGATTAAAATTAATCGCGGATACTACACGGAAGGAGCCGAACCAGTATTTAAAGATTACATTTTGGAGTTATTCAAGAAAAAACAAAATTCAAAGAAAGGAACACCACAATATCTACTCGCTAAGTTATTTATGAATGCCTTATACGGGAAGACAATCCAAAGACCGATAAACTCAACGAGTAAGTATATTTCAAAAAATAGTGAATATTGGAAATTTTGGGCTAGTCATGTGATAACCGATATTGAAAAGTTTAATGACGATTTATGGCTTATCAGCGGAATTCCAAGAGACGAGAAAACATTAGAAAAGAAAATTACAAAACCGACACACTGCGGAGCCTTCATATTAGCATACAGCAGACGAATTATGTATAAATATATGACGGAGGCTAATCCAGACAACAATCTAGAAAATGATTATTATTATACAGACACAGACAGCATTCAAGCACATGTAAAAACGATAGAAAAAATAAGAAGATTTAGAGATAAATCAATCGGCGGTATGAGTGATGACCTTGGAGATGATTGTAAGATAATAAGAGGAATATGGATAGCCCCAAAATTGTATATGTTGGAATATGTAAAAAGGGGAGACGAACGAGGCAAGACACATTTCCACTTTAGAGGAAAAGGATTGGACTTGAAGAAATTAAATCCTGCTTCATATGAACTAATGGACAAGGGCGAAAGCCTGACAAACACAAGAGACTTCATAATGAAGAAGATACACACGAGCAGAAACAGCAAACAGCAACACATTGAACACTTTAGCATTCAACACCAAAAGTATGTTGTAAAAGTTGTAAATAAGACGAGATGGTGCGGACGAGATTTCTATACTGATAATGATAGCATTCCACGAGGATATCATATAAGGACATAAAAGAATTAATTATTAAAAAAATAAAATAAAAAAAATATATTTTTTCCATAAAAATTTTTATCAGTCTATATATACCAATGTCCGCCCTCACCAGACTATGCGAGAAGTTTGAAAAACTCTCTATTGAAAATAAAAATGGAACCTTCACATTGAAAGATATCCAAAAGGTAATTCAAGACCAAATAAAGGCAATTGAAAATGCGCGGGCTGGCAAGCCAACCGATGTTTTTCCATTTGGTAAGTATAAAGGTAAAAAAATTCAAGATATAGCGGTTATTGATAAGCCATACCTTGAATGGGTTATGAAACAGCCTTGGTTTGATAAATTCACCGACATTAAGGCAGAAGTAAAAAAATATTTACAATAAAAAAATAATATTAATAGTATATCAATGTCAGACCTAAGCACCAAGCAGGACTACTTGAATGAAATTGAAAAATGGAACATTGACAGCGAAGTTAAGAAACCCACTATTAAATGGACTAAACCCGACATTGTATCTTTCTATGAGCAATATAAACCCTATGTTGATTTTGAACAAAATCAACATTATGATAATGTGAAAGTCGTTATTCCATCAAATGTTGATTTTCAAGATAAATCAACATTAGGAAGCGTGTTGGACGAAGAGCAGAGCACACCTTTTAAGGAGACTGACTTGAAAGAAACTGGAATTACAGAGATTAAAATGAATGTGGGTGAAGAAATAGCGCAAAATGAAACCGATGTTTTTCTTCAATATGGTAAGTATAAAAAAATGAAAATTGAAGATGTCGCTAAGATTGACAAACCATACCTTGAATATTTAATCCAAGACCCTTATTTTAATAACAAAGATGCTGTAAAAAAATATTTATAAGTAAAAATCAATTGTATTTTTTTTGCTTCAATGATCCTCAACAAAATTAACTATAACACTTACATTTCCTCCATTATTAACCGTCGCGACAGACTTTTGTAAAAATGTTAGATTTTCACTAGGAGAGAGTTGTATGTCGTAAGTTCGCAGGTCAATAAGTTGGCTAGAAGAAGCATTAACAAAAAGTTTAAGAATGACATCCGATATAACAGCACCACCGAGAGCAGTCGCGGCGGTGTCCTTTGACACGATTGAAGTCGTGGCATCAATATCAGCAAAGTTCTCCGCCGTAAGTGTTCCAGTCGTTTTCACAATTCGCACTATATTAACTTTTGTGTCTTCGTTTGATATGCTTACGAGAGTTGGGTAAACAATTGAATAATTGGTCGCACCACCATTAAAAAGTGCTTTATTTTTTATGCTGAGAATTGGGCTTTCCGTAGTGCTCGCTGCCTCACTTCCTTCCGCTTCGTTTGATATGCTTGAATTAATAGTGTTGGAGCCCTCAATGAATAAACTACAACTTGCTGTTTTAAGAGTTTGTACTCCACTCTTTGCATCATTCTTCATTACTGCTGTAAAGGGTAATGTTGTATTTCGAAGACTCACACCTGTATTAGCATTCGCATACTCAATCATATGAACTAATTGAAATAATCCTGTTATGGGGTTTTCAATGTAAAACTTAATAGCACCAAACCCGAGATACTGAAATTGAATTTGAAATACATTTCCTCTGTTCCATTTCATCTCGGGCATAGCTGCAGTTCCGTCGCACGGGTCATCCCAGTTCGCCTGTGCTACATATTCTATGACACCTCCTTTACAATGTGCAATATTCATTCCTGCTTTACTTTTGTAAAAATAAAAACCATCAGTGAGCCCATTTCCTATTCCGATAAACGAATAGTAATCTTTTGTATCATCAGTTTCCCATAGAGCAGTAAAGCGGGCGAGGACACCTGTTCCAGTTCTATATTTTATTCTTTTTTTGCTTACCAATCTAGCATCTGCCGTTGCATCCGCTTGAGTTGCTAATACAGCCATATTTTCCAAAAATGAAACGGTGGCCTTTGTTTCTGTTTTTGTCCATACCCTTGTATTAATGGTATATGGAAAGATTTCTTGTAATACTGGTGTTAATTGTGCAGTCGTTGCTTCGCCGAAGGCAGTTTTCATATTATTGGTTTCAATTTCGCCATCATATCCTACACTGACATTTATTAAGTTTCCATCAGGATTTTGAGCGATTAAACTCGTTTTAATTATTCCATCGTTTTCGCACTTAACATCAACAAAATTATTGGCTTCATCTTGTGCTATCAAATTTCGTTGGTGGGACATTATATATTAATAATAAAAAAATAAATTAACTAACAAAATTAATAATCGCCTCTTACGACATGAGGATTTCAATTCCCTTTACAAGCACACTACGTTGAAGAATAGCGTAAGTGTAGTGGTTTTGGATTTGGTTGGGAGTAGTCGCAACAAATTCATATCGTCTCTCGCTGTCAAGGCTTAGGCCACTAACCTCATAGCCGTCAGTATCCTTATCCCACAGGGGACGATTGTTATCAAAGGTATCAACATGGAACCAGTTGTAATGATACACATTTGAATTCAAAATAGCACTACCCTTCAACTTATCCTTGAGAAGCATATAGTCTTCATTTTCTACTGTCTTGACATCAAACTGCTGGAGACGAGTTCCGTCAAGAGTGGTGTAATATGTCTTAACCTTCTTTCCTGCTTGAAGGCCTCCACCAGCACTATCAGTTCGGTTGTCGTTATCAAAAGATGTATTTTTGTTTTCAGTGCTATTAAAAACCGATGTGTAGATACGACGAATTCTTTCACCCTGCGATCGGTTCATCTTAATGACAAAGTTTTGATTTTCTCCAGTAAGTGCCTGCTTCCAAGCAATTGGATACTCAATTTTGAATGGGAAACCCTCACCCGCAATCTTTTGCTGGACACCCAGAATGACATTTGGGTCAGTCTCAACAGCAAGGAACAAATTCAAGCCGGAAATAGTAGCATTCGTAGCAGTAGCCGCCGCACCAGTAGAAATACTGCGTGAATCAGTGCCGTAGAATGAAGTTCGCGAAGTTTCAGCCCACACAATCCTCATATCCAAAATTTCATTAAATCCGATAGTCTTATCAAGTTCAAAAATAGTTCCAAACAACATACCCAAAGGAAACTTGACACTGATAACAGGGGTTTTAGAATCGTCCGCTCCACCTTCAAAATACTTAGCCTCATCATAAGCAACATCGACAAGACTATAATCTCCAGCACCACTCGCGGCGGTTGCGGTATCATCGTAGCGACGAGCATTTACAGTAGGCACATTAAAGTATGCTAGAAGAGCCCCTCTTAAATCCGCAAGCACAGCAGCATCAACAAGTGTTTTTCTCTCTGTTCTAGTTCCGACATCAATCTTTCCAGCATTACACTTTTGAAGCATAGCACCAGAGCCCGTCTTACCTTCAACAGCGGAATTATAGTCGCCGTGGTTTTCAAGTGCCTTAAATCTTTCAAAACTAATCTCGGGCTTCCAAACAATCTTAGTGTAATTACCCACGTGTTGAAGATTACACAAATACTGCCCGCTTCGGCTTCGCAGTTCAATAGTTTTAATCATAGACAGACAATCCATATAGATACGATTGTAGCGACCCGCACCACCGCCAGCAGTCGGAGTATAAGTAAATTTCAACACAGACCTCGCCAAGTTCAACGGGCGGGTAGGAATTTCAAATGTGCTTTCAAGTCCTCCAGCAGTGGTAAGTGTGACATCACCAGCACCTTCACGGGCTGTAAGTTTGTTCAATTCATACTTACCAGTGAGCAGTTCCTTAGTCTGATGGACGAGTTCACCTCCGTATTGGACAGGCATTTTTTTCTTTTGATATTTTAGAATTTCACTTCGTGCTTCGCACTATCGTTTATTCTAAAACATCTATTTTATTTTGTGAAAAAAAATAAATAATTGATATTAACTTACAATCGATGTTCATAAACCGCACGAGAATGACAATGAAAGTGCGGATTTATGAATATCTGGATTTCAACAAATTAAAGAATGAATTGAATAAACTAAAATAATTAGTTTCACGATAAACCAATAATGTCATAACAATACCCAAACCATTAAGATTAATTGCTTGGTCGTTTTCGTCCGTCAAGTAAAACCTAAACACATTGTTTGAACTAGCGGACAATGTTTTTCCATACTCAGACCCGCTTCCATCATAAATGACAGAGCCGAAAGGAATTTCGTTTGCTGTGTATATTTCTTGTAGCACATGATTATCACCTTCATTCACCAAATCCGATTGAAGATACAAAGTTTTTTCACCAGTTAGAATAATTACATTTGGCGATTTAATAAAATCATTAGCAAAGAAATATGTTGAATTTCTATCAAAACCCATTACCTCGTGAATACGTGTATCAGCATCAAATATAAACCGCGGTTGAATACCTTTATTCTCTGACACACTGAATGTTAATTTGCCGTCCTCTGGTTCTATGTTTGTATTATTACTAGATACAACATAAGTATAATTATTTGGGCTGTCTGCGGTTAGCACCTCAGTTAGTTTATTTTTTAAGTTGTTCATTGTGTAGTTTCCCTCAGGTATCGTAATTAAAGCCTCATATCCATCTTCGCTAAGTGTAAAGGTATTATATGGTGAAGCCACAGAGTAATATGATTTTGGCACATAGATATGAAGAATTTTACAATGTGTCGGATTGTCTAGTGATTTTAAGTTTATCTCGTGTGTAAAGTCGCTATCTGTCCCCGTTATTCTATTTTTACTATTTATGTAATAGATACCACTTGACCTGCCCCCTTTGTAATCCATGATATATTATACGAATAATTTTTGGATATCGGATATATCATATTTCTTGGTATTTTTTATAAACTTTTCCTTGTTATTCTGATAATATATTTTCCTTTTTTGAGTCTGTCTATCTCTGTTATTAATATTCCATAATTTCTTATATTCTTTCAAATATTCCTTATTTTTTGCTCTGTATTGTCTATTATGTCGTATCATTTCTTCTTTATGTTCTTGTCTATATTCTCCGTCTGTGCGCCCTGCTATTTGTTTATTTACACATTCTTTATGATTACGTATATATTCTCCTTCTTTTTTCAATAGACTTTCCTTATCATCGCAAGGATATTTTTCCAATAACTCAATATAAACATCTTCATACTTTAATATTTCAATTGCTTTACCTAACTTACTTTTTCTCTCTTTATATTCCCACCTATGCTTAGCGAACCTCTGTGCTAATGTTTGAGTTGTTGAACCAATATAAATTTGGTTTGTTTGGTGAGACCTTAATGAGTAAATTTTTCCTTGCTTGTAGTCTGGCATATTCTTTTATATTCTTTTATATTCTTTTATTTAATACATAATTCAGATGAATGTGTTAAAAGCATCACCATATCCATTCTGTGCTTTTAATTTCTCCGCTTCGTCTTCTTTTAAGTCTGTATAGCCACTAGCAAATTTAAATCGCACTCCTTTAGCCCTCATTAGTAAAAAACGCATAGCAAACCATCCGCATGTGTCCGAGGTGTTTGATTGGTTTTTAACCTGATTTACTTTCATAAGCAGGTATGTGCTTGGATTACTTCGGTCTATTAGCCTTTTCATTTGTTGTTGAAAGTCTTCAGTTGGTTGGTAAAGTGCTAGCGGGTCATACACTTCAACACTCCTATCTTTATTTATACTTACCCATATAGCCATCCAGTGTTGTCCTTTTTTATTGCTCGGGTCAGTATTCATAATAAATCCGTATTGCCTTCTTTTTTCGGGATTTAATTTGTATATTTCATCACTCGCAATCGTTCCTAAATACCAGTCATGTTTTTTCATTATGTCGTTGATTTCACTCGTCATTAAACCTTTTCCGACAAGAATATCTCCAACATGTTGGAGATATGGAGATAATCCAATTCCTACCGCATCTGATTCTGGTTCGGTTTCTGCTTCAGTCATATTTGCTTGCACATCTTCAGGCTCTTGTATAATTGGTTGTTCTTCTTTATTGTTATTATCTTCTTTATTGTCCTGTTCTTCTTTATTGTTATTATCTTCTTTGTTCTCCTTGTTATCTCCAACACGTTGGAGATTGTCTACTTCTTCTTTCTTTTTTGCTACCGCACCTTCTCTCCATAAATCAAATTCAACCCATGCTTGTTGTGAGTTCAACACTTGGTCAGTTATAATTGGACTTTTGTATAGCCATTGTTTTAACACTTCAGAATAGTTTATTTTACCACCTCTTGATGGTTTTATGTCAGGGATAACATGCCCAATAAATCTTAGTTTTTGAATAATCTTTTCATTAGAAGGATGTGCATTTCGTCGTTTCTTTCTAATAGTCTCAGCAAACATACCATCAATTATTTTTTCCCGTTTTGTTTGTTTATGTTTCTCCTCTTCTTCCGCATCCTTTACAATAACTCCCTTCGTTCTCCTTGGCGGTCGTCCTTGTGGTGGTGGCGGTGGCTGTTTTATCAAAGGCGGGGCTAGTGGAGCCATCAATAATCCCTGTCTATGTCGTCGTTCTGCCTCTAGTGCCTGAATAAGTCGTTGTTCCTTCTTCTGTTCCCTATCCTTTTCTTCCTGTCTTTCCTTAATCTCCGCCAGTTGTCTTTTATGTTCCCTATCCATTGTTTCTTTTAGTTCCTTAGCATCGGCTTGGATTTTTCTTTCTAGCCTCTTCTTTTCTTCTTCAGCATCAACTCGTGCTTTTTCCTCTTTTTGGTCTATCTCATCAATCTTTTCGTATTTCTCCTTTCTGAGTTTGTCTAAGTGGTCATTAATGGCAGTTCTCGTATTCTGCTCAATCTCAGACAGACTCTGGACTTTCCTTAAGTCTTCTTTTCGCTTAGGTGTACGCTTTGATTTTGGTCTGCTTAAGTATTTCATAAAAAGTTTAACAATTTGAAGTGTGCTCATATCATTTGTTTTTTTACCAAAATTAAGATAATATTTTTTACCCTTCTGGATAATATACGGCTTCCCGCTTTTGTTTCTATAAACCCGCGGGGGTCTTACCTTTTTAGAATTGCGCTTCATGCTTCGCATTATCGCTTATTCTAAAACATTTATTTTTCTTTATTGAAAAAATAAATCTGTATTCGATGTTTGAAAAACACACGGGAGCGGTAGCGGGAGTGTGGATTTTCAAATATCTTTAGAACTTTAAGGCGCCACGTCCGCTCTGCCTACCATATCCAAGTTTCGCGGCGGTAGAGCCTATACGAGACGCATATGGAACCCCGACATCACCAAGGGCATTCGCAGTCTTTGAAATAATCTTGTTATCACGAAGAAATTTATTCACTGCCATTGCCGTTTTCCCAACCTTTGCCCAGTTAATTTTTCCGCCAGCCTGCCCCTTGCCTCCTTGCTTCTTCTTGCGACCCGACTTCTTTTTACCTCCAGCCATTGTGCTTGAGTTAATAGTTCGTTTGCCGATTGTTGGAATGACTTCAACACGAGTTGTTTTTACTACCATATACTATATAAAAAAATAATTAATTCTAAGATATTTAAAATTCCGCACTTTCGTCTTCGACTTTCGTGCGGTTTTTAAACATCGTTTTTCGATGTTTATGAGCAAGCGAAAATGAGCGAAGCGAATGAAAGCGATGCTCATAAATATCATTACTTTAACCGATAAGCAAAGTTTTTTCTTAACTCATCATCAACACTTGAAACATATAAAAAGTTAAATCTCTCTTTCGTCGCCTCGTGATACTTTTGAAGAAAGTAATCAAAATCAAAAGATAAGTCTAAGTGTTTATACACGAGTTCCATTTTGTCCTGAGATTGGGCTGGAAAGATTAATAAATAATCTAACTGCTTTATGGCTTCTGGCCGTAGGTCGTTCAAATACTGACTAGACATAATAACCTTTGATTTATAGTGTCTGTTCTTTTTTAACAAATCGCTTACGGACTTGTCTCTTAATCCACTTCCTAAATCATCCAAAACAAAAACAACCTCTGGAGATATATATTTACTCGGCCTTTCTTTCGGTGCCTCCTTTATCTGTTTCTTTTCTTTTCCAAAGTATAAAAATTGTGGCTTCTCCATTGGTTCTTTATCATCCTGTTTTACTTCTCCTTCTTGCTCTTCGTCCGGTTTATTCAGTTTGTCCAATTCGTAATCAATAATATTCACCCCGTCTGATTTAAGAAAAGTATATACAGCCATCGGGTTGCCTCTGTTCTTAAAGTGCTTTACCATTGCTTTATAAATGTAGTCCTTGTGAATTGTTGAAGCGATAATGACAATACGGGTTTTTTGTCTGTTGTCCGTTTCAGTATTTCAAAGAGTGCTGTTGTTTTCCCGCTCTTCTTTCTAGCAAGTAGAAATATGTTGGCATACGGCTCATTAAACAATTTATAACCTTTTGCTTTTTTGTTTCCATCACCCTCTTGTTTTACTGGCTTCACCTTGACATTGTTTATTTTCTCCATGATATTTTAGAATTGCGCTCTATCTTGCTAATCGCAAGATTTCTCTCTATATTCTAAAACATCGTTTTTTCTTTATGGTTTAAAATAAATTGGTGTTCGATGTTTATCAATATCTCAAACAAGTTTGAGATTACGAGAATGAGCAAAGCGAATGAGAGTGAAGTTGATAAATATCACCCTACGAATTCCAAACACACAACAATTCGCCCCGCTAAATTTCCTGTGTCAATATTTCCGCTGTCTGTTTCAAGGACTTTAAATGTATATTGTCCGTCCGTCCATCCGACGACACCCAAATTATAACCGAGATTTGAAATGTTTGCTATATTACTATCCGCGAATGTTCCAATAATTCCAATTCTATCCATGTAAAGAATTCTGGTTTTGGTTTCGGTCTGGTCGTTCATATAGTGGATAAACTTAACATTCATTTTGGTGGGTGAATGACATTTGGATATTTTTATTAAATGTTTTGCTTCCTCCCGCAAAATCATTGCTCAGAAAAATAATCTTTTGGTATTTATAGTCAGTCATGGTTATATTACTACTCATAAACTTTTTAATAATCAAAATATTTTCGCGGAGTGCCTGCGACTTTTACTCTCGGGTAAGCGAAAAAAAGAATATTAGTTGTGTTTATTGTATTCAAAAGGGTATAGATACTAAATTTAAATGTATTTACAAACCGATGAGTGATTGGTGTGTTAGTTTTGATGAAGCCATTCCTTTAATGTGTTCAAATGATGATATGTGGTATAAAATACATACCTATGAATGTTCATTTCTTTGAAGAAGGTGATGGAAGGCATATCCCAATCAAAAGTGTTAAAATACCGACATAAGTATTAGCAACCTCACAAGGTAAGTTCTTTTCAGATAGCCTTACGATACAAAGGGTTATAATGGAGATAATGATACCCATTTGAAATAAGTATTTAATAAGTCGGCTGTCTGTCGGTCTGTTTTTCATACAACAGCACGACCAGTTATCTTCCAATTCATGCTCTACTTTTTTTTCCTCAGTCTTTAGTTCTACTTCAAGAACACGGGACTTTAATTCTGGAGTTAGTTCGCCATCCATATCCATAATAGGTGGTGGTCTGTGAAGTCTGGTTGTATTATTAGCCATTGGTTGGATATACAACGGCTCTTATTTCTGCTAGTTGATTGGTTAAATCTTGTAATATATTGAGTAAAGTTTTATTTTCTTTTTCTAAATTAATCACCCTATCTCGGACATGTCCGAGATTATCCGCCATGTGTTGAAAAGCACTGACTAATATCGGTATAAAACTTGTATATGTTATGCCTTCAAGGTAGCCTTCTCCATCCTCTGCTTTCATTCCACTTTCAGATACAAATTCAGGAAATACTTTTTTGACTTCGTCCGCAATAAATCCGTGGCCTTTTTTTTCTTTCTTCTCATCTGATTTCCAATAATATGAACAACAATTTATTTTCATTAGTTTATCGCAACAATCACCGCAGTCTAATGTTTTAATATCTGATTTTAGCCTCCTGTCCGATGAGTTTGTCCAAGCACCATTTAGCGGAATATAATTATAACTACCTGACGGCTCGCTGTTGGTATTTGAAGTAGTCCAAGCGTGGAGCAAACCAGTTGCTGATGTAAGCACTCCGTAATTCGTATATCCTCCTGATTTAAAATGTAGTAGCGGGTCGTTAGTATAAGTTGGTCTTTTTCGTATTAATAAATTACCGCTTGAAGTTGTTGGTAAAACTAACTCTCCCGACGTATTAATATTAATCGCCTCAGTGTAAGATATATTGTTTCCAACCGCTGTTCCTGAATTATAATAAAAAGCGAGTTTTCCACCTTTTTGAATTAGAAAGTTTGAACCGCTGTGGCTTGATTTCCAGTTCGTGCCATCAAAATAAGCATCAAAACTTAAATTGACATTGTCGTGTGCCCAATTCAATAATTGAAATGTTGGATAAGCATCCGCCGTTGTTATTGCTTGTAAGTGTGCTCCTGCGACATTACTCGCCGTTCCGTATATTTCTAAACCACCTGTCGCTCCTACTCCTTTCGTTGAGTTGCCTATGATTATCGGCTTACCTAGTGCTGTTGTTATTTTATCGCTCGTTGTTAATGTTGTTGTTGATACACCCGCACTAGCCGTTATCAATCCCTTCGTCCATAATGTTCCGTTTGCTCCGTTTAATGACATTAACAATTGTTCTGACGAGTTCTCCCATATAAATCCGTCGGTTGAAGCATTACTTACCCTAAATCTAACAGCAAAAGAAGTAAAATCATTGCCAGCAACCGCAGACCCTCCCGCTAGACTTCTGGTATTTGTTGCTCCTCCATTTGAAGCCATATAAATACCATAATTTGTATTGCCAGTGTCCCACAGAAATATTCCTCTTGTATTACCGCCATTAGTATTTCCTTGTATGACTATGCTAGAGCCCCCTGTCGCTGTTAATAATCCGCTTGCGGTTAGTGTCGTTGTTGATATACCCACATTTGCCGTTATTAATCCACTCGCGGTTGCTGTTGTTGTTGATATACCCGCGGTTGAAGTAATTGTCGTTCCTGTTATTGTTCCGCCATTTGTTATATTGTTTGAGTTCATATCTAAGGCTCCGTAGAACTTCATTCCCCCAGCATTGTTAAAACGGACAATGTCCGACGAAGCACTTTTATTATCCAAAAGTTTTGAAATATAAAGTCCAGCCCCTTTTACATCAGATGCTACATTCGTAAATAGGTAGCCTCGTTGGTTCGCGGTTCCACTTGAAGCAGTATTTAGAGTAAATAAGAAATACTGATAATCACCCGTTGTCTGTGAAAAGAATATATCTCCTCCGTTTTGGTTTAATATCCTCGCCCCATTATATGTTATATTTCCACCATTAATGATATCAACATTATTGAAATCGGCTTGGCTTAACAAATTTAGTGCCCTTACATCATTTCTACTTCCATTAAATATCTTAATTCCTGTTATGGTTTGGTCTCCTGTTAGTTTTACATTTTGCCCGTCCAATGTGTCCGCATATCCTTTTGTTGCTCCGTCCGTTGATAATGTCGGAGTTCCAAGGTTCGCTATTTTGCTACTATTACAATCTAACCCCGAAGCATTTACCCAACCGACTATCGTCCCATCAATAATAAAACTTATTTTTTTCGCAGAAATTTCAAAGTTGTAATATGTTGCTGTTTTCATATCCAAACTAGCAATTGACCCGATATTGGCTGTGGAGTTAAAAACCACGAATGTGCCCTTTGTTGTAGCATTGATTGAATTTCCCGTTATTTCAACACCACTGCTATATGTCTTAATTCCTGCTATGGTTTGGTTTCCTGTTAGTTTCACATTTTGCCCGTCTAATGTATCTACATACGTTTTATTCGCCCCGTCCGTTGTTGCTGTTGGTGTGGCTAAGTTTGTTATTTTTCTATTGTTTAAAGATAGTGTCGTGCCCGTTGCTGTCGCGATTACATTATCCCCCGCATATAACTCAACATACGAACCCGTTATTTGTATCGGATAATAGCCCGCGGTTGCTATTTTTTGTGCCACAATCTCTCCTATATTTGTCGCCGTATCAAAGGCGATACCGATACCATCAAAAGCGGTTGGAGCAGTAGCACCTCGCACTTCTATTGTTGAAGTAAATTTTTTATTCCCTGCTATTGTCTGGTCTCCTGTTAGTTTAACGACAGAAGTATCAAGAGTAGAAACATCAACACCATCAACAAGATTAACATTTGTTATACTTTGGCTTTTCATATCAATCCCCGCACTAGCATTTATTATGTTGCTGAATGTTTTGGTTCCTGCTATGGTTTGGTCTCCTGTTAGTTTGACGACTGCGGTATCAATAGCCGAAACATCAATACCATCAACCAAATTTACATTTGTTATTGAAAATCCACCCATATTTAAACTGCCTGTCATAGCCGTTGTTCCGTCCTTGGCTAGTTTCGTATCGGTATATGCTTTTGTTGAAGCATCGCCGTCATAGAATGGTGCGGGCAGTCCGCTGATTGCCGTTGAGCTGTTAAAATTTAAAACATTATTTGTTAATGTCATTCCGCCCCCTGTTGTTGGAGCAAAAAGTATGGACGAGCCTACAAAAGATAATGGATAGCCCGTCGCACCACCTGCCTCCGACGAATAGATAGAGCCCATATTATTGTTGTAATTGAAGAATAATTTTCCTGTGTTTAATGGATTTGAGTCTTTTACAGCCACATAAGTAGTAAATGTTTTATTCCCTGTTATGGTTTGGTCTCCTGTTAGTTTTACAACCGAACTATCAAGAGCAGAAACATCAATACCATCAACATTACCGACATTTGATACATTAAAACCTCCCATATTTAAATCCCCTATCATCATAGCGAGCCCATCCAATCTAAGAAAAGGTGAAGCAACATTTCGCCATTGACCTGTGCTATAAATGAGTAGTTGGTTATCGGTTGGTGTTGTTATGACTACATCACTTAAAGCATCTATTGATTTAGTCGCTATCCTTATGTCAAAGTCCGTATTAGCCCTTGCTGTGGTGTAGTATAGATTGGTTCCTTCGGTTAAGTTGGTTGTGCTCTTTGTTGCTAATTGAGTGTCAAACCTAGCATTAGTATAATATAAATTGGTGCCTTCTTTTACATCGGCCGTAGATTTTAAAGCCAACCTCGCATCAAATCGGCTGTTAGTAAAATAAAGATTTACGGGGTCGGCATCTTCTGGCACCCTATCTGTGTATAAACCCACTATGTTTGTGTTGGTAAGGTCTAAATTTTTAATATTTAGACTATCAACTGCGATTTCTGATAAACCTAGTAAGGATTTATATTGCGACATATTATATTAATAATTATTAAAAATACTAAAATATATTAATCTTAGTATAAAATGCCGTCAGCAGAAGCAAGTCGTAAGAATTGGGGTAGTGCTGTGGAAGGAATAAAAGCGAAAGCGAAACAGCGAAAGATGGAGCATGCTAAAAATGTATTAGCACAATACCGAAATGCTGTAAAGCAAGAAGACGAAGATATGGAGGAACGAATAAAGCAAATTGAAGAAAAGAACTTGGCTAAGGATATTATTACTGAACATGATAATGATGATAGTGAGGAGAAGAGTGAGAGTGAGGACGAGGTTGATTTCACAGATATCATTGCTGAAAAGATGGCGAAAATGAAAATCAAAAGAGCGAAGGCGGAGACTAAGAGAGCGAAGAAAAATAATAAACCAGAGCCTGAGCCTGACGAAAGTGAAGAAAGTGAAAGCGAGAGTAGTGAAGAAGAAATCAAGCCTAAGAAAGGTAAGAAGCAGAGTAGTGTAAGCGTAAAAGTGTATAATCAATCATCTGGCGGTGCTAAGAAAGAAAAAAATAATGATGTTGAAAAATGTTTCTTAAAGTTTTAGCCCGCTTTCGGGACTAATTTATCTCCTAAATGTAATTCGTTTATTCCATATATCTTTATTAAACTCTCTTGTGATTGAATTTCTTTTTTTCATAAAAAGTTTATAAGCATCAGCATAATGTTGAGCATTAATTTTTAATGTATTTTTCCAATCATTGGTTTTCATTTGTTTTTCTACTTTTTTGCGTAAAGGGTCGTGATATTTGTAGAATTCATTAATAAAATTCATGTTAATTGAATTCTTTGTTTCATCGCCAGTATTTCTTCTTAATTCTTTATATGAAGGTAAATTTTTCACAATTTCATATACTTCATCAATTTCTCCATTAATAATTTCAATTTCTTTCATTTTATCTCCAGTTAATGAAATCTCATTAGTCGTCTTAATAGAAGTTTGTTTTTTTTCCGAAGGTTTAAACTTAGGAGGTGGTTTCGTAGTTTTCTTAAATTTTTTCTTTTCTGATACCATCTTTCCATATTGTTCCATTAATTTAAGCAGTTCAGCCTTTTTTAATTTACTAATTTTTGGACATCGTCTCCTTTTTTCTTCACCTAATACCTTTCTCAGGACTTTTACCGTCGGCATTATATGTATAAAAAAGAAAAAATAATGATATTGAAATGTTTTAAGATATTACCAGAGATAATGATATGAGTAAAAATTACTATACTCTGGATTATTATAAGTTAATTCACCTTTTGAATTTTTTATAGCCTTTGCTCTTTTTCTATAATTTTTTCTTCTTACTTTATCTAAATGGTCTAAATGTGAATATAGTCCTATGCGGTCTTTATAATGTTCATATCTAGTATCACCAAAATTGATAACATTACCTTTTGGACTATTGACTTTATATTTTTTATTCTTAATGTTGGACTTTAAAAATCTCATTGTATATAATATGGACTATAAACATACAATTATTAATACACAGAATGCGGAATATCCCTATCTCCGACATGTCGGAGATTTACACGTTGGAGATAAGGGTCAACTTGAGGACACACCAACTGGAGAAGAAACAAAAAGGACGAAAGAAGAAGAAGCCCTTGAAATTCACCGCCAGAAAAAGAACCCAAAAATATGGAACACGATATGGGTAGATAATCCATTAGACCAAGTCTTTCTTGACTTAGCAGACATGAGTAAGATAAAAGATAAGAAAGGAAATAAGGGGTATGCTTGGATGCTAGTTTGGATTGATTGTCATTCAAGATTTTTAATAATTATTCCACTAAAAAATAAAACGGCGAAAGAAGTATATTATGCTTTAAAGTCTATACCTTATAAACCGAAATCAATTACTACCGACAGCGGGGGAGAATACAAAGGAGCAACTCGTGATTATTTTATTCAAAATGGTATTAAACATGATGTCGTTGAAGTTGGCGACCATAGAGCGCTTGCGGTTGTTGATAGAGTGATAAGAAGTATTAGAAGGTGGTTGGATTTATTATTTGAAACAAATAGAAATTTTGATTGGGTTAGTTATATTCAAGACTTAGTCAATGCTTACAATCATAAAGTCCATAGAGGGATACAAGCCAAACCTGTGGATGTCTTTGCTAGAAGAGACAAAAATAAACAGACGATAACACGTGATAATCTTATTAATGAATTCAATATCGGCGATAATGTCCGTAAGGAAAATAAAAGAAATGTTTTTTCAAAAGGCGGTAAGACATTCTCTAAAATTATTTATAAAGTCAAAGGTAGAAAAGGGTTTAAAATCATACTAAATAACGATGAGTTGGTAAGCCCACGTGATTTATTAAAAACTGATTTTGATAAACCCGTTGATGAAGAAAAAGATATGAAAGAGCAGACCAAAGAAGTTATTAAAGAAAAAAAGACAAAAGAATTACTTAAGAGAGAAGACATTCAACCAGAGAATATCAGGAGTAGTAAGCGAGAAAAAAAGGCTAAGGTAATATTAGATTTGTAGAATAAGTTGAATTAAAAAATAATTCAACTTAAGGTGGCTTAAATTCTAGAAAATTCTATTTCCGTGAATATCACCATGCGACACCGCAACACGGCGGCGCCGCGGTGTCGCAGTGTCGCAGAGGTTGCGACAGAATTTCGCTTTTTTGTCGCAGTGTCGCAGTGGACGTAAATTCGTTTTTTCTTTATTTATATATGTTTTTCTTGCGTGCTAAATCTATAATCTAGGGGGCTCTTTGGGGTGTTTTGTGCCCAATCTATAATTTTGATTATAGATATTATTGATTGTGCGGGAGATAGATTTTAGCCTTCTGTATTGATTGCTTGTTTTTATCATACACCGAAAGTGGTCGGAAATTTTTGTATGTTATAGAAAATTTTCGACCAGTTCCGGTGTATCAACTACTACCAGATTCAAATATTTGGTGACAGCCTTCCGCACGTACACCAGTTCGTATTTTCGGTGGTAGCCTTCCGCACTCACACCGATAGTACGCAATAAGTGAATAAAGTCTACTAGACCTAACGTTCACGCTACAAGGCTCTATAACCTGTGAGACTAACTTAATAATCTGCCGGAAACTTGCTGTGTCCTACAGTAGATACTTTAGTTAGAAAAGGACGCTGTGGACATCACCCCCCGAATTATCCGGTAAAAAACTTATTTATAGATTTCGTCTGGCCGGACACGTCTGAAATGCCAATTTGATCCTGGTCTTTTGGCTGCTTTTTGTCTTTGCGTCACTGAGCTAATATAACGAGACATCATTCTCTTTTTTTGAGGACTGTGTTTGGTTATATTACAGACTTACTCTTCCATTGAGCTATCGTTGGGGATAGTACATTTGGAGTCCATAGCTAAAGGCTGATTTCTTTTCTGATCTGTCGTACAGACATCAGATAAGCACAAATTTATTTTTCGCCACTACAAGTACGGAATACCATCACTAACTTTTTGTAGTGATGATCAGACTATGATCACTACAAAAAATTAGTGATACATCACTAAAAAAACGTAGTGATCATCACTACAATAAGGAAAATTTTGAGGTAGTGATCATCACTACGCCTCCATTGTCCTTAATTCAACAAATGTAGTGATATCACTACGGTATCCCCTAGATTCTCCCTCATCACTAAACGACGTAGTGATGATCACTACCTCAAAATGGAAGTGTTTCCGGATGTAACGGTCGACTGCTGTGCAAAACGTAGTGATTTTAGTGATGATCACTTATTAAGTGATGATCACTAAAAAAGTTAGTGCCCATCACTACATATTTAGTGACCGTCACTAGCAAGCACTGCTAGAACTCGATTTTTGAAAAAATAAAAAAAATAGTGATTGTCACTAAAAATAAGTAGTGATGATCACTACAATTTTTGAATTATGCATCAGTAAAAAGCTAGTGATGATCACTAAAAAAGTAGTGATCATCACTAGCAACAGTTTTTGAATGTATCTTCGCCGGTGTCTCTAGTGATCATCACTACAAAAGTAGTGCCCATCACTTATGAATTGAGTGCTCGTCACTTAACGGTAAAAATTTTAATAAATCGACGAAACGTAGTGCCGATCACTACAAAAGATAGTGCTGATCACTTAAAAAATTAGTTTAAACAAAAAAGTTTGTAGTGATGATCACTACATTTTCGTAGTTCCCATCACTAACAAAAGGTAGTGATGGTCACTACACCACCGTAGTGCTCATCACTACATCCTGTTAGTGATGATCACTACAAATGTAGTGCTCATCACTACTAGTGTAGTGCTGATCACTACATACTGTTAGTGATGATCACTATACAAATGTAGTGCATCACTACCTATTGCATAGTGTTCATCACTAACAGTATGTAGTGATGATCACTACAAATGTAGTGCTCATCACTACTAGTGTAGTGCTCATCACTACCATACTGTTAGTGACGATCACTATACAAATGTAGTGCTCATCACTAACTGTTGCATAGTGCTCATCACTAACAGTATGTAGTGATGAGCACTACAAATGTAGTGCTCATCACTACCTGTTGCATAGTGATCATCACTAACAGTATGTAGTGATGAGCACTACACCAGTAGTGATGAGCACTACACAATGTAGTGCTCATGACTAACTGTTGTTAGTGATGATCACTAAATATGTAGTGCTTGTCACTACCTGTTGTTAGTGATGACCACTAAACACTTGTAGTGCCCGTCACTACTCTTGGAAGTGATGGGAACTACAGTTATTTAGTGCTCATCACTATACTTGGCTGGTAACAGTGACTTCAGTAGTAGTGAGCCATCGCCACAATAATTAGTTAAGTGACAGTCACTACAGTCATAGTACTCACCACTACATTATTAGTGATAATCACTACTACATTCTTACTGACTTTTTGATAGCCGAAATTAACGCAAAAAACCTAGTCATGTTTTACTTGACATACGTAGTGACAAAGAAAGTGCTACCAACCTGTCAACCTGCCCTGGCGATCATTTCTGCCCGCTTTGTACTTGGCTTACCGCTTCGTTTCGTTCCTGTTAGAACTGTTGGAACGTTTGTATCATTTTCTTTGTCATTTACTAGGTCAACGTAGACATGACTAGGTTTTTTACTTTCACTCTTCGGGGGCTTGACACGTTGTGTTGCGACCGTCTTCATTCTTTCCTTTGGATTACTAACTACACATGGTCTTGCCGTTGCAGATGCTGCCAGTACAAAATCTTGGAGCTGTTGTTTGGTCATTTTAAAAAATATTTTGGCTTCGTGTGGGTGTCCCAGCCAGGCCAACTATAAACCACTTCTCCACTTAAGCCGTTGTCCTTGGCTTTTTGGTTAAAAGGCCAAACACCCTTCAATTTTTGCCCGTTCTGCATGGGCCACTTGCTGTGCTGGCATATCTGCACAATCACATGATCGTCACCGACAAACTCATCTTCGAAGCCGTAAACGCACAGTCCTGGATCCCCGTATTCGAACTCGCCTCCTGCTGCCAGTACCACGATATGCAGCTCCGGGTGGACTCCCCGTACAGACTGCAAGGTGTATTTCTGCACTAGCACAGCAAGCATTTGGTAAAGCACATACAGGGTGATAAGATGTAGCACCTGTCACTAAATCTTTGTCTTCGATGCCCACTGTTCTAGTCGCTCTCTGAAAGCCTGCTCCGTCATTTCCAAATGCTCATCATACAATGCTCCCTCAATTTCTAGTTCCGTGAGATGTGAGTTTTCATAAACGGGAAAATAACACAAAAGGAGAGAGAGAGAGAGAGAGAGAGAGAGAGAGAGAGAGAGAGAGAGAGAGAGAGAGAGAAAGATCTTATTTATCTTGACATGCTATGCATTAAGTGATCATCACTAACTTCTAAGTGACCATCACTACCCTCTAAGTGACCATCACTATCCTCTAAGTGACCATCACTAACCTCTAAGTGACCATCACTAACCTCTAAGTGAACATCACTGCTCGTCATTACATGCTTAGTAACCATCACTTATCCGTTAGTGATGAACACTAAGATTGTAGTGATCATCACTAGCATTCAGCCACAAATTTTATTGTTATCAGTATTATTATTATTATTATCATTATTATTATTATTATTACCTGATAACTGGCTATTCCTCAACCTTGCTTGGCAATGCGTTCCATGAGCAGAAACGCGTACACCTGTCCACTTCCCGCTGCTTTAACACCAGTTCTGTATGATTTCAGGAAAAACCCTTGCGAGAGCAAAGCTCCAAGAGTATCCCTGTGGTCGTGGGACATGCTGTTTGATTTACAGCTATCAGTAACCATGATATACTTTACCCGCTCGTCCTTGATTATTTTCAACATGACTTTATGCTTATGGGCTGGTTTCCAACCTTTCCAGAACAAGAACACTGTTATGTTCTTGTTCCAGTTCAACGCACGTGGTATTAAACCAACGCGAGCGGCTTGAGCTTCTACACCCCATCGAATAACAGGCAAGATGCCTTCGACCACACAACGCGGTTGATAGATGGATTGTATGAACTTATTGAGCAGAAACAGCTCTTATCTAAACAAACCCCTATCAAGTTATCATGTGCGGCCCACAATACGCTGTATTTTTCATACCTGCTAAGGAATGCTATCTCAAAATGTCTGGTCTCTATGCCAGCGACTGCAGCCCAATCATCGCTCAAGGCAAAAAGAAGCACATCTCCCGATGCACACCCAATATCCAATAGACACATGTCTTTTTTTTCATCCCTGGGGATCCCTGCGAAACATGTCGCAAGGGATTGACTAGTCAAGGTCCCACCGATCCCATCACCTACACTACCAAGGTCCCTAATAGGTAAAGGTCCCCTCAACTGTTGCGTTAGTCGCACCCGCCAGGCAGGAGCGGGCGGAAGAAACCGAGGATTAGAATTCCCACAATCCTCATGAACGCATACAGTGACACAAAACCTATTCATGTTGCCACAGCTGATACAAACCCAAGGTGGCATTTCCGATTCCACTTCCAACGCCGAGGTACCACCAACCTGCCAAACATATTATTACTATTATTATTACTATTCCTCTTGACATGTTATGCATTAACCTCTAAGTGACCATCACTTACCTCTAAGTGACCATCACTAACGTCAAAGTGATCATCACTAACTTCAAAGTGACCATCACTAACTTCATAGTGACCATCACTAGCTTCATAGTGATCATCACTAACCTCTAAGTGACCGCACGCGCATCTGAATTAATATGACATTGTTCACGGCAGCGGCGTCAAGGCTAAGCAAAAAGAAGGCAACATTATGCCTTCTCCTTGCATAGCCACCAGAAACTAGTGAGAATTCCGAGAAGACACTATATTATTATTATTATTATTATTATTATTATTATTATTATTATTATTATTATTATTATTATTATTATTATTATTATTATTATTATTATTATTATTATTATTATTATTATTATTATTATTATTATTATTATTATTATTATTATTATTATTATTATTATTATTATTATTATTATTTATTACTATTATTATTAATTACTATTCCTCTTGACATACTATGCATTAAGTGATCATCACTAACGTCTAAGTGACCATCACTAACCTCTAAGTGACCATCACTAGCCTCTAAGTGACCATCACTAGCCTCTAAGTGACCATCGCTAACTGCTAAGTGACCATCACTACATACTATGTGGCTTTCACTATCCATTTAGTAATCAACACTGCCAAGTAAGTGACCAGGGACTCACAGGAACGGATTCAGTGTTCCCCACTGTAAGCGATCGAGCTTATATCCATAACGCTCCAGAAACCACTCGCGATAAGAACGACTGTAAAAAACTGTAAGCGGTTGTCCACAAAAAATATCATGTAACGATTGAACGTATACTTTATACGTCGATTTTGATTTCCCAACGACGACAAATTCGCAATTTGGAAGATCGCTGTGTTGAACTAAGAAACCTCCACCCTTTGTCAATGCCTTATGTCCCGCTTCCAGATTATTTTGGCACTGACTAACTATTTCATCACGCATATGTTGCGGTACAACAAGCGAAACTCCACCCTCCTCGATAGCAAGGACATAGCTATACCCAAGTACTTGTTTCGGGGAACTAGTCCAGACACCATCGTACTTGAGCAACAATGTCTTCGCGTGACATAACAGAGATCCAAACCATTTGGGATGTTTAGGAACAACTGCAACTCCCAATCCGGAGGCGCCGGGAATACGAACAAGAGAGAAGAATCCACAGTCCAGCAAGCTTGGCTTGCGTGCACGCGAACTAATATTCTCGCGAGTAGGGTCAGAATGTTCCTTTACCCAACGCGCACTTACCACCAGCTAACATACAACCAATAGCGACTCGCTACGATTATTCTTACTACTAACGGTGGGTGGGCGGTGGGGGTGATGGGTGGGTGGGTGGGGGGGGGGGGGGGGACCAGGTCACGCTTGAACTCGATAATTGCTGCAGCGTCCTTTTTCTGCTTCCCTTTCCCAGTTCCCTTTCCCGCTCCCTTTGCTTTCGATTTCTCCTTTCCCTTGTTCTTGCCACCTACATGACACATGTACATTGCGCACACTACACTACACTACAATGAAAGTTACCTCCCTTTGCTGTCTTGTCTCGCTTGCCCTTGCCCCGCGGCGGCGGCGCGTAGTCTTCGTCCTCAGGGTCTTGCTCGTCGTCCTCCTCGCCAGACTCGTCCTCTTCCTCGTCCTTGCAAGCGCTACGTCCTACAAGCACAAGTAACTGCAGAGAAAAACCATAACAATACGCAGGACTATTCTTTTTCATGTTCCTCTGCAGTTAGTTGTAACCATAACAATAAGCGCGCAGGACTATTCTTTTCCTTGTTCCTTTGCAGTTACTCTTTTTTTTCTTTGTCTTGTTCTTGCGTCGACGCTTCGCGCTGTGCTTGCGTTCCTTTTTAGCTTGATCCTCTGCTTCCTCTCCACTTTCTTCCTCGTCTTCGCGTCTACGCTGCGCGCTCGTCTTCGATTCCTCCGATTCTTCATCTTCTTCTTCGGTCGCTGCCTGCACTTGCTCCGACTGCATGCAGTCCCCTGGGTCTTCATCCTCCTCCTCCTGCTGCTTCTGCTTCTTCCGTGCTGGTGCTAGGTCCTCTTCAACCTGAAAGGGTACAGCCTTCAGCTCTTCCTGTCGCCTTGCCTCGAACTTGGACAATGCCCCTTTCTGTTTCAGTTTCGAGAGAGAGAGAGAGAGAGAGAGAGAGAGAGAGAGAGAGAGAGAGAGAGAGAGAGAGAGAGAGAGAGAGATCGTCACTACATACTAAGTGATGGGCACTAACAATTTAGTGATGGGAACTAAACACTTATACGTAGTACGTAGTGCTGATCACTAACCATAGTGACGATCACTATAAAAAATAACGCAGTGACCATCACTACTCATGTAGTGCACATCACTTAATATGTCATGTAATCCTGAAATGACTATATGTTTAGTGATGGGAACTAGCAACTAAGTGATAATCACTAACAACGAATAAGTAGTGATGGTCGGTCACTGGCCATAGTGACTATCACTATCTAAAGTAGTGATGGTCACTGACAATAGTGACTACCACTACCCACAAGTATCTAGTGATGAACACTACAACTCAAGTGCCCATCACTACATACTAAGTGATGAGAGAGAGAGAGGGAGAGAGGGAGGGAGGGAGACCCTTTTGGATTTTGTGCAGAGCAAGCGCATCCGCCAGAAGACCGTCGCGTTGACCATGTTTGCCGACCAGGGGCCCACTCGGTTAAAGAAAAAATTATGTAAGCGCAAGTAACGCCGCGTGGTATCGTCAGGGACCCCCCCTTTCTTGATAACATTCGTTGCATGTTGCACCCACTGGCTGTAAGCTACACAATACAAAAAGGAGAGAAAGAAAAGCAGCATAGTAAGTGGACGCATATATATATATATATATGTATATAGATATATAATATATATATATAGAGATATATAGATAGAGATAGAGAGAAAGAAAGAAAGAGAGGGAGAGAGAGAGAGAGGGAGAGAGAGAGAGAGATCATACTATCTATCTTCTTGTTCGTATACGGAAATAATGGAGCGCCGTGAGATCACACAACTGATTGATAATATGCCTGTTCAAAGACGCGTCCGTGATGCCTGCCACGGTAACCTACAGACAGAGAGCGAGAGAGAAGAGTGAGAGAGTATGTGTTTGAGACACACACAGAGAGTTATCATTATTATTATTATTATTATTATTATTATTATTATTAGGGAGTACATAGGCCATCGGTCCTTTCCATGGGCTGATTGGTATAAAGCTCCTAGAGTAATGTTCTATGCCGTCACTTCCTTTATTCCACCGATTGGTGTGGAGACTTTCCTTATGGAATGGAGGACTGGATGCACATGGCCTTTTGGCTCAGCAATTGGCAGGAGATACACTATTATTATTATTATTATTATTATTATTATTATTATTATTATTATTATTATTATTATTATTATTATTATTATTATTATTATTATTATTATTATTATTATTATTATTATTAGGGAGTACATAGGCCATCGGTCCCTTTCAATGGGCTGATTGGTATAAAGCTCCTAGAGAAATGTTCTCTGCCGTCACTTCCTTTATTCCACCGATTGGTGTGGAGACTTTCCTTATGGAATGGAGGACTGGATGCACATGGCCTTTTGGCTCAGCAATTGGCAGACGATACATACATATTATAATTATTATTATTATTATTATTATTATTATTATTATTATTATTATTATTATTATTATTATTATTATTATTATTATTATTATTATTATTATTATTATTATTATTATTATTATTATTATTATTATTATTATCATTATTATTATTATGATTATTGTCTTGCCAGTTGAGATCGGGTGTCAACTGGGGGCAGGTGTCGGTTGACACCGACCGGTTCCGGCATCAGTACCAGATGAGATGGTAGTAACACAGACCCACGTGTTTTGCTAAGGTAACACCCGAAGGTGCTACATTAGCTACTCGCATGGAATCTTCGTTTACTTCCCTATTACCTCAGGTAACTGAATTGGGAGTGGCTGCTGGACTTGTTACCATCGATCTCTAATTGGGCTTGTTAATATTATTATTGTTACTAGTCCTTTATTGTTATTATCATTATTATGAATATTGACATGCTATGCATTAAGTGATCATCACTAACCCCTAAGTGACCATCACTATCTTCTAAGTGACCATCACTAACATCTAAGTGACCATCACTAACTTTTAAGTGACCATCACTAACCTTTAAGTGACCATCACTAACTTCTGATTGACAGTCATTCAACAACATCACTAACTTCGAAGTGACCATCACTAACTAGCCTCAACGTGACCATCACTAACTTCGAAGTGACCATCAATAACTTCAGAGAGAAGGGACCATCACTGACCTCAAAGTGACCATCACTAACCTCGAAGTGACCATCACTAACTTCAGAGAGAGGAGGAAAAAGAGAGAGAGAGAGAGAGAAAAAAAGAGAGAGAGAGAGAGAGAGAGAGAGAGAGAGAGAGAGAGAGAGAGAGAGGGAGACCTTCGCTATGTTCCTGTCCATTTGCCTTCTGAACTGGTACACTCCAGGAATACCTTTATGCTGACTAAAGATCAGACCTGCAATGTCCAGCTTCGCTGGCTTTGGATCTAACTGTTCATAGTTGATCACGGGCAGTGCTGCTCTCACAGCCTCCAACGTCACCTTTGACTCCTTGCCCCAGGGCCTGCACATACCCACGCAATACATGAAGCAGTAACATATGCACACAGTTTTTTCATTTTTTATGTGCTGCGTGGGTAAGTTACTTTGTCACGGGCATGTTGGCGAACAGTTTGCTTTTGGAGAAATCCTTGAGAGCTTTCGTCGTGACTCGCAGAGAAGCCTCTGTACATGGCAAGCTATGCAATAAGTGATCATCACTAGCAGCTAAGTGACCATCACTAATCTGTAAGTGACCATCACTAACGTCTAAGTGACCATCACTAACGTCTAAGTGACCATCACTAACTGCTAAGTAACCATCACTACATCCGTAATGACCCAATATTTGCAGTGGAAGACTCTTCGTCATCTTCGCATCCGCGAAGACCTTCACGTGGGAATCCAGCAAGTCCTTGAAGGACACCCTAGATGGTTACATTGCAATCACACTGTATTTGTCTAATTGACTGACAAGAAACTAAAGACGACAAGCGTTGTTTGGTGTTTTCTTCTTAAACATTTCTTCTTGTTAACAAGCAAGCTAGCTAGTTTTGGGGGAACGAATACCTGAGTCCGATTTGAATCGCAGTTGGGTTTGCTTTCTTTGCGGCCTCCAAGTGAGCAGTGCACAGTCCCGTCACTTGTTCCGCAAACTCTTCTGCGGGCGCGACCTCCGTAACATAAATGGTGTCCTTGTCCACCAGTTCTTCCTCACCTTCAGACCCCTCACTCAATTGATCTTCTGGCACGGGTGTTTCATCCTTCTCCTCTCCAAGAATGTCCAGCATTTCTTCCACGCTTCGCTCTGCCTGCGCTGGGCTAGAGCCGGCTGGCGGCGATGCGCTGGTTGCAGAGGTGCCTGTAGCTGCAGGCGCTTCTATCGAGTAGAAAAAGAAGTAAATTAGTACTTAGTATGTAGTGCTGAGAACTTACAATGTAGTGATGAGAACTTACAATGGGGTATGGGCACTATGTAGTGATGGGCACTTGTTATATAGTGATGGGCACTTACTATGTAGTGATGGGCACTTACTATGTAGTGATGGGCACTTACTATGTAGTGATAGGCACTTACTATGTAGTGATGGGCACTTACTATGTAGTGATGGGCACTTACTATGTAGTGATGGGCACTTACTATGTAGTGATGGTCACTTACTATGTACTGATGGGCACTTACTATGTAGTGATGACACACACATACATACATACATACATACATACATACACACACATACATACATACATACGTATACACACACATACATACATACATACATATCTATCTATCTATCTATCTATCTATCTATCTATCTATCTATCTATCTATCTATCTATCTATCTAGTGATGGTCACTTACTCTGTACTGATGGGAACTTACTATGCAGTGATGGGCACTTACTATGTAGTGATTGGCACTTACTGTGTAGTGATAGGTACTTACTATGAAGTGATCATGATGGGCACTTACTATACAGTGATGTGCACTTACTATATAGTGATGGGCACTTACTATGTAGTGAAACTTGCTATGTAGTGATGGGCACTTATTATGTAGTGATGGGCACTTACCTACAAATGCTGGCATTCGTTTGGACGTTGCTATCCACTCTTTCACCGCGAGGCTCTGCTGCCCTGGCCAGCTGACATGAGTTAAAATCTTTCCACTACCGCCAAGCTCTATGAGCGCTTGCTGCCGGCAATACAGATCTTGTGCATGCAGACATTGCTCCTCGTTCCACCCAGAATCTTCAATCCCTCCATCACGTAAAACAATATCGCTCTGGAGTAGTATTGCTGTCTGCTGCGCTTTTGGTGTAAAAACTTCGAAGTCAAAATCAAGCCTGGGACAGGCCATAAATTGTCCCACCCAAAGGCCACGCTCCTTGATGAAAGCTTGAAGGCCGCCTGGGTGCTTCTGTGCCATGAAATAAATACCGACCGCGTCTTTAACCGCGTCTTTTACTTCCGAGCCTTGTCGCTGCAAGTAGGCTTGCACTACCTACATACAGAGATAAAAAGATACACACGCACACATTTTAAATATCTGCATCTATATCTACCTATCTACCTATTTATCTATCTATCTACCTATTTACCCATCTATCTATCCATCAATCTACCTATCTACTAAGTGATGGGCACTAACCATGTAGTGATGGGCACTAAATATAACACGTAGTGCTGGTCACTAACCATAGTGACGATCACTACAAAATAAAACACAGTGACCATCACTAACAATTTAGTGCGCATCACTTGCTATGTCTGCAATACTGAAATGACTATATATTTAGTGATGAGCACTACCAATGTAGTGATGGGCACTAAATATTCATACGTAGCGCTGGTCACTAACCATAGTGACGATCACTACAAAATAAAACACAGTGACCATCACTATCAAGTTAGTGATGATCACTATCTATCTATCTATCTATCTATCTATCTATCTATCTATCTATCTATCTATGTATCTATCTATGTATCTATCTATGTATCTATCTATCTATGTATCTATCTATCTATGTATCTATCTATCTATCTATCTATCTATCTATCTATCTATGTATCTATGTATCTATCTATCTATCTATCTATCTATCTATCTATCTATCTATCTATGTATCTATCCATCTATATATCTATGTATCTA